>VSMD01120227.1:0-61586 GCA_008750895.1 Mirza zaza
TATAGAGTGAAAAGAAGGAAGAAAGATGCTTTAAGCCCCTCCCCACGAGGCTCACAGAAAATAGTCAGTGTAACTCAGGACCTCCTCCAGCCTTCCTGAACCCAACAGAGACAGGAAGTATTTTTTAATGCATCCCACTCTGTAACTTTGAGCAATTTACCTCATCTCTCTGAGCTTTGGTTTCTTCATCTCTATAAAATAGAATTCATGCCTACCTCACATACGTGTTGTTGGAATTAAATCTAATTAAATTGGTGGAACAGGCTTAACACAATGCTTGCCATCTGTCAGAAGACCAATAAATGATAGCTTATGTCTGCCTTTGGTGGGTAAAAAGAACACCGTTGGGTTCCTACCCAATATTCCATTATTCTCCTTTGCCAATAGACTCCTGATTTCATTCAGGGCTGCAATATGCCCAGAAAGAAAAAAAAAAGATCCCCTTCCCAGACTCCTTTGCAGTTGATCATATTTCAGTTCTGGCAAACGAGATGTAAGGAGAAGACTATTTGGGAAGCAGAGAGGAGCTTCCAGGAAATTTATTGCTTCCCTAAAAATAGGGGGAACAGGCTTAGCTAGCATCTCCTCTGACCCATGCCCTTTGCCCTCTCCTCTTCTTTCTGTCTGAAGGTGCAGCCATCTTCCCACCATAAATACAAAGCCATGGGCTGATCACAGGAATCCAAGAACCCAAATCCTAAACAACATCCTGTGATTAGTACACCAACTCTGGATTCCCTACTTCTTGACTTGTCAGGTTAGAGAGATAAACCCCTCATGGGTTTTCCATTATTTGTAGCTAAACACATTCCTAAATGATATTTACCAATCAAGTTTGATGTATTGAAAAAGACAAAAGTATAGAGATGCTGAGGTGCTTGGCCAAGGTCATATTATGAATAGATTGGTGGCAAAATCAGGCCTGCTGAGTATCTGAGTCTTAAATTTCCAACCCCAAATTTCTCCTGATGGATTACATTTTCATGGAAATTGTATTTATGACAAGAATCAGAATGATTGGTGTTATAAAGCACATTTGCGCAAGCCAGTTGTGCTTGTGAATAATAAGCTCCCTCTGGAAATTTAAGTAGCCAAATTAATTTTTGCAAACCATGGATTTCATTTAATCTGTGCAAGTGACCTTTTTAATCTTGGGACAAATCATACATGAAGCTCAGAAGAGGAACTATTAATCTACAGAACCCAGTTTCATCTTCCTGCAAATGCAAGGAAAGCACCTTTGAACCATCCAAAGAACATCATGCTGTGAAATCAACCTATAGAGCTGCCTACCCTGATATCTATCCTAGAGAGGATACTGGATTCAAAAAAGAGATGCCTTTGAACTGCTACTAAATATTTTATAACCTGATCATTTGGGAAGTCAGATTGAATAGCACTATCTCATAATCTTTGCATGGCAAAATTGTTTGGGCTTAAATATGTCATCTTCCTTGGATTGTTGTGATTTATTGAAAGCTATTTGCTGGACTTAAAAAATTCAATTAATAAAACTATATCCAAATTCTGTTTCTGGGAATTTGCATCTGCAACAAAGCTGCTCGATATGAATTTGGTCAGAATCTCTGAAACTATTGGATCCCTGGGAGAGGAAGGCCTAATTCTTGGCTTTGGAAAGAGGTACATCCTTGGAACTGTCCAGGTGGATGTAGGTAGTGGTGCTTGTATTAGGTAGTGGTGCTTAGAACTAATCTTGCCACCAAGCAACAGCCCCCAAGTGTGATGACTCCATGTTGATTCCCCCTGTGCCCTTGGTTGTGCTCATGCACCTGTTCCCCTAGCCAAACCCAACTGCCCCAATGTCAAATCATGTGACTCAAGTTGTGGCAGATTCTCTCTCATGGGAATTTAGGATTTGAACAAAGAGATATACAGTTATGGAAAGTCTTTAGGATTGAGTCAACTGGCTGGTAGCAACCTAGAAAGTGACCCCACAAACTACTGCCACTGAGGTCCTAGGGCCTTGTTTAGTTCTTGCCCTTCCTAAGGCCTTCTGATTCTGTGAGCCCACCCGGGAGTTTCTAATAAGTACCTCTTTTTAAACTTGAGCTAGACCTAAGCAGTATCTGTTGCTTAAAACCAAAAGTGTCTTAGTGAATACACTTGACACAATCATGCACCAATCTGTAGGGTCACAGAGCCAGAAGGACATATAAGAGATCTAATTCCTTTCAACCTTTAAGAAGAAACAAAGACTCCCAATCTTGGGCAAACAGGGGTGGCAGAGAATCTATCTTTGGGACTCTAAGGAAGGTAGTTTCAACATTTGTCCCTCATCCTCTACACCAAGAACGTTTCTTTCCCATGTTCTTTCTTCTACCTGTTGTGGTACCAGCAGAGTGGTTCAGGAATGGGCTTTGGGGCTGGAACCTGTACGTAGGTTGGAATCTGACACTGCTGCTTTCTAACTGTGTGACTTAGGGTATTGTTCAATCTCTCCATGATTCAGCTTTCCCATTTAGAAAGGGAATAATCACAGTGCTTACCTCATGGGGTTGTTGTGATAATTAAATTAGTTAATCCATATAAAGTGCTCAGAACAGCTCTCCCACTGCCTCCTCTTATATTGCAGGCACACCAGCTTACATGTGATCTTTCCTGCCTAGAGGTCTTAGGGGGCCTTTGTACATCCTATTTTTTCTGCCGGGAGGCTCCCCCTACCCCTACAGCCACCCAGGGATAGATTACAAAAATGTCCCCAGTTTTCCACCACTCCCTAGGGACCACGCCCTTTGCTATGTGACTTTATAGCTCCTCCTGTATAGACTCTAGGAGGTGAAGTCTATATTTCCCATCTTTTGAGTCTGGACTGGTCATGTCACCTTCTTTGGCCAATAGCGCTCAGTAGAAGTGATGTTGTACCAGTTTTGAGCTTCGGCCTCAAGAGATATTGCATGTTTCCATCCTCTTCCTCAGACCCCTCTCAGCCACAAGCCTGGGCCAGCTTGCCAGGTGATGAGAGGCACATGGGCCAGTCTCCACCATTACCCTAGCCCACAACTAGCCAACCCCTTAAAGCAGAACTTCCTAGCTGACCAGAATCTGACCATCGACCCATAATGGTCTCACTGCACCAGCTGAGACCAGAAGAACCACCCAGCTGAACCCAGCTCAAATTACCAACTCACTGCATTACAAACTAAATAAGTGATATTTCGAGCCACTAAATTGGGGGTGGCTTACTACATTGTACAAGCAAACTGAAACATAGCCTATCTAAGCTTCAATTTCCTCAATGATAAAATGGAAATAAAGCAAAGAGTAATAATAAAACCTATCTCATAAAGTAAGTTTGAAGGTTAAAAGAGATAGTACAAGTGCCTATGCGTCATTAAGTATTACCTAACTATAAACCACCACAAACATTGTGATGATGTTACTGGGTTCTTTGCCTCTTATCTGTGAATTTGGGAATAATGATATCTAATGAATGGTATTGCTGTGAGGAATTAAGAAAATATGTGTAATATGCTAGCACCACGTCAGATCCAACGATGGTGATTATTGATGTTCTGTTGTTAAATATTATTATAAGGGAGCAGCTCCTTCATTCTCTTCCCTAACCCTTAACACATTCCTCCACCATTACCTGCTACCCTCCCTCCAGCGTTCAGATTTTTCTCACCTTGACAGTTACACCTTGGCTCCCAGCCTTCAAGCCTCAGGCCAAGGCACTGCCAGCCTGCACAGCCCACTTAGGGAAGTTCAGCCAGAACCCCTGGGGCTTCTCGAACATCAGCCCCTGTGAACGTAAGCCACTAGGGGACAGCCTCACCCTCCAGCAATGCAGAAAGCAGGCCCTGGCCGGGAAGTCCTTTATCCTCCTTCTGATCCTGCTGCCACCTTCTCAGAGAGCCCGGATTTGGGACGCCCCTGCAGGTGCCATGGTCTGCGGGCCACACCCGTGCTGTGACCACTCACCTGTTCACATCCCCCTTCCCTCCCGAGTGGAGAGCCACCCATCCCCCAACCACCTTGAGCAGACACTGGTGGCGACACTTCCCCAGCTCTGGGCAACCTCTCAACCTCCGTGAGTGGTTTCATAATTCATGCCTGCCCATCAGCGGACAGATTTAGCCTGCTGCCTGCTGAGTCTGAAAATACTGAATATTAAAATATCCCAGACGCTCGCCCTTCTGACGCCCTCGCCTCTCTCAGATTCACACGCAGTTGGCTGCACAAACAATTTCAGGGACACACATCAACTTGTCGATTAAGTAGGTTTTGAGCGCCCACATGAGCAACTTTCCTCAAAACAGGGGAAGGAGTATTCAGGGCCAGGTGTTAGGTGCGTGACCTTGAAGAAGACCTAGTCTTGGCTTCAGAGCCAGTATATTTTCTTCTACACCACATTGCCGCTTAAACTCCCCAGGCACTTTTTGCAGCACTATATTTGCAATAAAGAGAAGCAGGAATCCTATTTGAAGGATTTTACTGAATAAAATACAAAAAGACCTACAGAGACAGTCTCTGTCCGCCCGGGATAGCAATAGAGAGGCTCCCAGACATAAAAACCTGCCAGTAACGAGGATTCTCATATGTGGTAAAGAAAGGGGTGTGTGTGTGCAGGTATGTGTGTGTGTCACACCCCTTTATCAAAAGTCTCGCTGTCTAGCTGACTTCCCTCGTGTACATCAAAAGCTGCCACATATTTCCCACCTTTGATGTTGAATTTCTAAAACTTCTACTCAAAGAACATCTAGGCCTTTGCTAATGCACATGCCTTTGCTAATATCCAGTAATGACTGGGTGCAAAAGTGACTAAAAACAACAAAAATCTATCCTCTCACAGTTTTGGAGGGCAAAAATCTGAAATCAAGGTGTCAGCAGAGCCATGCACCCATCCAAGGCTCTCGGGGAGGATGATTCGTTGCCTCTCCCAGTTTCTGGTGGCTCCTGGCATTTCCTGCCTTGTGGCAGCATAACTCCAATCTCAGCCTCCATCTTCACATGGCCTTCCACCCTGTCCCTGAGTGTGTCCTCTCCACTTCTTATAAGGATAGTCGAAGTGAATTTGGAGCTCACCCATCCAATATAATCTCATCTCAATCTTAATTGTAAAACCCCAGTTCCAAATGCCTTAGTCTGTTCAGGCTGCTATAACAAATACCTTATACTGGATAATTTATCAACAATAAAACTTTATCACTCACAGTTCTGGAGGCTAGGAAGTCCAAGGTCAAAGCTCCAGCCAATTAGTGTCTGGAGAGGACTCACTCTCTGCTTCAAAGATGGTGCCTTCTTACTGCGTCCGCACATGGTGGAAGGGGTAAACAAGCTGCCTCAGCCATCTTTTGTAAGTGCACTACCCCCATTCACGAGGGCTCCATCCTCATGACCTAGTCACCTCCCAAAGGCCCCACCTCTTAATACCAACACATTGGGAATTCAATTTCAACACATAAATTTTGGAGGAATGCAAACAATCAGACCATAGCAACAATGAAAGTCACATTCTGAGGTTCAAGGTGGGTGTGAACTTTCAGGTGTCATTATTCAACCCACGGTATCCACCTTGTCTATACCTTGGGTTAATGTGAGGGTTTCCTCTCCCTTTGGAGGAATGGAATGTGGTTGAAGGCAGGACTGTTAATTTAACTCCCTTTTGGTACCTTAAGCAGGCTTCTCCCACAAGGCCTTCCTACTAGGTTCACTATCAGGAGACTGTGGGGAGTTGGTCCCCAATATATGATATGGACACAGCAAATCACATTTCACAAAACTCAACATCCCATTTATTCTCCACAACAGCAATATGAGGTGCATAGTATCACTCCTCACTTTGTAGAAGAGGAAACAAGCTCTGGAGGTAAAGAGATCATCTCAGGTCTCACCAACCAACAAGGGGCAGGACCTCAAATTCAGGCTTTCTGGTTCCAACCTGATGTTGCATCCTCTGGACTCCATCCACTGTACCCCACCTATGTTCCCTGTAAGCTGAAGCCAGATCTCTCTTAGGAAGAGTGACCGGATGTCTGGTTTATGCCTGTTGTCCCAGGATACATATTGTTAGCTCTCCCTTTCCTTGCCAGAACTGTCCTGTTTGGACAGTAAATTATATGGTCACCTTCTCAGCAGGCTTGGCCACAGAGTTCCCTGCTCTGCCCTAGGTCCAGCCCTTGCTGTGTTAGGCTGTAGGGCACAATGTTATTTTCCTCCCTGTTTCTCTTTTCTTCTGAATAAGCTTTGTGACAAAGAAGTATGAAGCTTTGCCAAGGCTGGGGGGTGGTATATCACATTCTTTAAGGA
The DNA here is from genome assembly GCA_008750895.1 of Mirza zaza. Lineage (NCBI taxonomy): Eukaryota > Metazoa > Chordata > Mammalia > Primates > Cheirogaleidae > Mirza > Mirza zaza. Next base: position 6,271 of record VSMD01120227.1, read on the forward strand.
AGCCAGAACTGTCTAAATCTCTCAATGCCTATCTGTTCTTGAGACATGTTGGGCTGGGTCAAAAGTCAAAGCAGAATTGAGAGTGAGCTTTGCTCCCAACACACACTACGATGCAGAGACTTCACAATCCAAACCTCCTCTGCCCGGCCTCAGAGAGTTCCAAAAGGCTGGGTGTGCCAAAACCCCCTGGCAGCTGGCACAAAGGCTCCCAGTGACAACACTGCAGGAGGGTCACAGGACAGGAGCAAGTGGAGATTAAAAGAGAAGAAAGGATCTTTATGGTGGGAAACTTGACATTATAAATCAAAAACTTTAAGCAATATTTGTGTGTGTGAAGAGTGTGTGAGATGTGTTTACAAAGACACTTAACTGAAGCTAGGACAAGGTTTTGGAGGTAAACCCAGCAGAATGTTATAAGTCTTGTGCATTAGGATGGCTTGGAGAGGCAGAGAGAACACAGGGACCATCACTATAGAATTTGTGCGTGTCTACTTTTTCCCCCTTATTTAAGTACAATTTTTTATTTAAATTTATTTTATTTTATAACCCTTTTTACTCATCAATTCCAACGTAGGAATTTAAGTTGGAGAAATAAGTAAGCTCCTTCATGAAGACTGAGCTAACAAGGATGTGCATGGAAGCTTGGCTCTCTAACAATAAAAACTCAGTCGTCACCTCACTGTCCAGTAGCAGGGCATAGTCCAACAGCAGAATGCTACTCAGCTGGTAAGTAATTTTTAAATGAATACTTATGAATAAAAAAGAAAGCTATTTGCCATACACCATATAGAAATAAAGCAACCTTCACAAGTGTATAGAATCCAATACCATTTTTTAATCTCCATCTATATGTAGAAATATAGTGATATTATTCTTAACAATCTTGGCAATATTACTGTTTATCTTACTCTAGCTTCTTCGAATTTTCACAGTTCTGCAATGAACAGAAGTAAGAAGAAAAGGCATTTTGACAGAGAGGTAGCCAGGGCGCCCTCTGGAATCCTGCCAGGGGACCTCGGCATCCTGTGAATTCTTCCCACTACTCAGAGAGGTAGTTCAGCTCCTGCTTTCCCTCGGGGACAACTCCTGCCCAAGAGGTTTAAGAATTAAACTTGAATGGAGATGTGGGGCCTGCAGGCCCCTGCCTGCCCTGCCTGCTGACTGTGGAGAGAAATGTGGAAGCCACGCCTGTGGCGATTTGGAAAAGGCAGGTTTTCATGTGGTTCTGGCCAGTTGCCCGCATCTTCCACTTATACCTCCTAATCACCTGACAGAAGCGGTTGTCAGGATCATGAGAAATAATGTGACAAGGCACTCAGCCCTGGAGGGTGCAACAGAGAAAAGGGCACCTCAAGGGGGAAGGAAAAACATTCCTGAGCATCTGCCGTGAGCCGTCCCCTGAGCCTCACTGCAACAATCCGGTGTGTGCCTTGCAGTTACTCCCATTCTACAGGTGAGAAAACTGAGGCAGACAGAGAGTAAGAGATTGGCCCGACATCATTCGGGCAGTGAACCCTGACGTGCCTATCTTCAAAGCCACGTTTTTCCATTCACAGACTATGCCCCAGGTCAGGAAAGACGCAGACCCACACACAGTTAGTGGCAGCAGACTCAAGCAAGGTCCCTTCGGCCCTTAAGTGTTTGCCACATAGAGAAATCTGAGGGCCACACCCCTCAGGAAGAGTACCTTTGGAAATTACATTTTTAAAGGTGTGCTAAGTCATCTTAGAGGTGTATAGTAGCCCTTTCTTCTCTGCAAGATGCATCCCTGTATATGATCCCATTGGACCCTGAAAAGAATGCTCAAGGAGAGTGGGACAGGGGTTTTGTTCCCGTTTTACAGAGAAGGAAACTGATTTGCTGTGTGACCTTGGCCTAGTCACTCCCCCTCTGTATATCTTGGCATCCCTACATACAAAATGAGGAGGCTGAACCAAAGTTACCCTCAAGTCCTTTTCCACATCTACGAGTCATTGAATTTGTCACCAAATATTGAGTGATACTAAAATAAATACAAGAGAGTAGGTGACAACTAACCTTTTGTGCATATTATGTGTCAGGCACTTTAATAACATTAACAATTTGCATCTCTCAGGCCCTCATGAGTCTGGCACCATGCTAAGTTCTTTATATGTGGTGTATCATTTAATCCTCACAACCCTATGATGTCGGTACTGTCTTGTTTCTGTTTTACAGATGAGAAAACTGATGTTTAGAAGGAGCTGAATGTTACAGAGCTAGTAAGAGGAAGAGCAAGATTCTGATTCCAAAATCCATGCTTTTCACCAATCTCATGTATACGTCATTAGAATTAGACTTTTTTGTGTGCTACAGGTACAATCGTCAGGGTAGGGCCTTGGCCTCTAGTTTTTTTCTTTCTTCCTCGGTTGGCAAGTGCCAGAGTTCACCTAAAGGAGGTGGCTGGTGGCACAGGGAAGGCCTGGGGGTTTAGAGTGAGGGCCCAAAGGCAGTATCTTTAAGAGCCAGGTTGGGAACATAAAGTGGCAGGGTAGAACCCAAGCGTAGAGGGGTCACTGTCTTGGTCTGCCCGGCAGCCATGAGAAAGATCCACAGACTGGGTGGCTCACACTAGAGAAACTCATTCTCTCACAGTTCTGCAGGGTGGAAGTCTGAGATAAGGGTGTCAGCAGCATTGGCTTCTCCTGAGCCCTCTCTTCTTGGCTTATAGATGGCCGTCTTCTCCCTGTGTCCTCACATGGTCCTCCCTCTGTGAGTGTCTGTGCCCAGATTTCCTCTTCTTAAAAGGACAGCAGTCAGACCAGATGAGGTCACCCTAATGACCTCATTTAAACATAATCACCTCTTTAAAGACTGTCTCCAAATACAGTGACCTTCAGAAGTGCTGGGGGCTAGGACTTCAATGTACTAATTTTGGGGGAACACAGTTTAGCCTCTAACAGGGACCAAGGCAAACTGGAGTGTAGAGGCCTCACATAAAGTCACTCCAGTTAAATAGATTTTTTAAAGCAATGTCCTGGCCCGTTAAACCCCATCTGCAGGCCCCCAGTTGCACCTCTTGCTCAGAGGAGTCCTGGTAGACAGTGACTTTCACACCAGACACAACAGGAGGCTAGGAGCTTCACAGACACTTACGGCCCTACATAGATATAACCTTGCATTCAACTCTTTTCCCTTATTGTTATAACAGTGGCATTTCCCGTGTCGGTCCGTTTTCTTTGAAATATTCTTCCAAATAGAGGCAATCCTTTTATTGTTCATTTAAGTCATTTCCAGGTTTTGCTTATTAAGTAAAATGAAAATGAAAAATGCCATGCATTTTATTTTCTCCCCTCATTTTGAATTATTTTTAAGGATGAATTTCCAGAATGAGATTCATGGAGTAAAGAATATAAAGCCTTCTTTTGGGGCTTGAAGCATACTCCCAAAACGCTCTCCAAAAGTGTTGTTCCATTGTAACCACCACCAGCCATTCATAAGTGTACCAACTTCATTAATTTTCACTTTTATGGATTTAATTGTGGGAAATAAAACTTCGACACTAGTTTAATTCATTTCTTTGCTAAGAGAGAAAGCTGAACATGTTTCCATATTTATGAGCGAATTATATATTCTCATGTAACATGATTTTTTTATGTCTTTGCTAATTTCTCTCCCCTTCAACAGAACTGATCACATCTGCTTTGGTCTTCTCTTAGTATCTAGTTTCTACTGCTACTTCTGGACTTACCACCTCTCTGCAGCCATTGGCTCATATAGAAGCTGCTAGAAAGAGTGTGTCTCCCCCTCTAGAACTGCCCTGTCCAGTATGGAAGCCACTACTTTCTGTGGCTATTGAGACTTAAAATGTGGCATTTCCAAATCGAGATATGCTAAAAGTATAAAATGCACACTGGATTTCAAAGATTTAGGGAGAAAAAAAAAGGAATGTAAAATATCTCATTAATCATGTTTACATGTATTACATGCTGAAGTGATAATATTTGGCTATGATGGATTCAAGAAAATAAATTATTAAAATTAATTTTGCCTGTTTATTTTTATATGTTTAATGTAGCTACTGGAAAATTTTAAAGTATATATGTGTCCTCGTATTATATTTTTATTGGACAGAGCTGGCTAGGGTCCTAATGCTTAGACCAATGATTCCAGAGAAGTAATCCATTGAATGTTTGAAGATGGATGTACAGGCTCTTAAGTTCTTCTTTTACAATTTGACTGTGGCCCTTAGTTAAAAATCATCATCATCATCATCATCATTATCATCTCTTTGTCATATTTACAAACCCCTTAACATTCTATATCAAGGAGACTACGTGGAAATTGACATTAAAGGCAGCCATGAAGAGAAACACATGCACTATGGTTAGCCCAGCAAATGCTTATTGAGCACATGCCATTGGCAGGAGCCTTCTGGAAACAGGAGAATCAGTGAACAAAGTGGACACAGCCCTGCCCTTGAGGAGCTAACATGGGGGGAAGCAGGGCAGGGGTAGAAGCAGCAGGTTAATGACCTTGTATTACATATTAAAGGTGACAGATGCTACGGCAAAAGAGAGGACCCAGTGGAGGTTAGGCAGGAGCCGGCTGCAATATTAGGTCTCAGTAGGTCTCATTGAGAAGGGGAGATCTCAAGCAAAGATTTGAAGGAAATGGGGAATACTCTATTGACTCCCTGGGGAAAGAATATTTTTTTTAAAGTAGAGACAAGATCTCACTCTGTTGCACAGGCTGGAACTCCTGGGCTCAAGGGATCCTCCCTCCTCAGCCTCTCCAGTAGCTGGGATTACAGGTGTGAGCCACTGTGCCTGGCTAATTTTTTTTAAATTTTTTTGTAGAGACCGGGTCTCACTATGTTGCCTAGGCTGATCTGGAAATCCTGGGCTCCAGCAACCCTCCCTCGTCAGCCTCCGAAAATGCTGGTAATTACAGACGTGAGCCACCACACCTGGCAAAAGAACATTTTTAGGCCACAGGAATAACTAAAGCAATGGGCTTAGGGTAAGACGGTGTAACTGAAAGAACTCAGAAGACCCAAGCATGCATCTCTAGGCCTCAGTTTCCCCATGTCATGCAGGTCCCTTCTCTCTAGGTCCTGCCCTGCTGTCCAGCTGAAGCTGTCCCAACGCCATCGCCTACCTCCCTCAGAACTGTCAGTGCCCGTCCACACCTTCCACCCCTGCCCATCTCCCCACCCTTGGCCCTGCACGGGCTTCAGGAGATCTCTCTGGTTGTCTAGTTTCTAGAAAAGGCTACACCTGGAGCAGTGGGGGAGGGGTGAATGGACACAGACATGACTTATTTTTAGATCAGGACAGTCTGTGGGCTGCTTTGCAAACCTGGCTCGTCTGTATGAAGAACAGCCAGTTGCTAAAAAAAATAATCCCAGGGTAGCCACTGTGCTCGCTTGCCAGCCGGCCAGATCCCTCTGCACTGAGGCGGTGAGGAGAGCCAGTGGGACGCAAGTCCCATCACAGTCGCGTGCTGACGGGATGCCACCACCCCTCTGGCTACTCTCCCTTCTCCACTCTGCCGCAGGGTCTGAGCGTGCCGTGCCTGTCTTCACAGTGAGCCATCCGACACCTCCAAGCCCAAAGTTCTCAGCAGGATAAACCCAGTCCATCATGCCCTGGCCCCACGGAGTGCTGCCACTGCTGCTCTCCTTTCTATCCAGACCCTTCCTGACACAGCCCGCTTTCCCTTTAAGCCCCTGGCAAGACCCCCGGTGCCCCCACATGCCTTTGCTCCTGCCCCTCCGTCGGCCTGCGATGTCCCTCTGCCCGTGTTCACCTGGAAGACCCCACACGCCCCTCATCAGAGCCTCAGCACAGACGTGTATTCTCTCTGGGTGCGGATCCCAGGCAGACTTCAAATCCCAGCTCGGCCGCTTCCTACACGCTTTGGCTTCCTCTTCCACCAAACGGGATAATAATATATAGTGCACACCCTGTGAGTTCTGAGAGTCCTGCCAACGCCCACAGAAAGCTTACCGAGCCTGGCTTTACACAGTGTGCGCGTGGTCAGTGGTAATACTGTTACTACGTTTTTAATATTGTGATCATTACTTTAACAACCACGACGACTACTACTGCCACCACTGCTCACCCAGGCAGGGTGAGTCCTCCCTCTGGTGTGTCCTACATGACTTAGTTTGGTTCCATGAACTTGGTATTGGTTCCCTCAAAATCAGACTCTGATTCTAAGAAACGACAGCAAGCTAGCACCGCTTATATTATCCTGGATTGAGCTTAAGCCCATTATCCAAAGTGAGGCGACACAAGATCAGAAGAATGGGCTCCACATGTACTCGCCATCAAATTGGTACTGACTGATAAACACTATGGTGCTCCAATAGTGGTGGTGTTTACCAGGGATTCGGGAGTTGCATGGGGTAGACCCACATCTGAGGGATGCAGTAAGCATTGTGGAGGGGAAGGACATAGCTCTAACCCTTGCTAGGGAGAGGCAAAGATATAAAGTGCAACCAAAATGTTTGCACTCTCATATTTTCTTGAAATAAAAAAAAAAAATAAGACCCTGGTAAGGACTTGGATACAAGTAATGTATTTGGGAAGTGATCCCAGGAAGACAAACGAGGAAGTGCAAGAAGTGAGAAAGGGTGTGTGAATGAGAGAGTTATCTGTGTTGGTAACCGGAGCTCAACCCCCCTGGGGACCCCTGAAGGAAGCAAGTCACATATCAATTAGGCCATGAGATGCTGAAGGCCCCACTGCCCTGTCGTGGCATATTTCAGAGAAACAGGCCACGGCCGATGAGGATTCCCATATAACCAAATGTCAAATATGCCAACTCTCTGTCACAGAACCTCCAAAGTTTGCAAACTCTTTGACTTAACAATTCTACTTCAAAGAATTTATCCTAGGCGAATAATCATAGATGTACACAAAAATATAGCTAAAGAGTTTTCATTTTCAGAATTGTTTATAATAGCACAAAACTGGACACTATCTAAAAGTCCAACCACAGAAGAGTAGATAATTGAACCACAGTTCGTCCCTACAATGAAATACTCAGCAACCACTGGAAACAATTTTATACAAGGATATTTACTGTCACAGAAAACTGACCATGGTGTATTGCGAAGTAATTTTTACAAGCAGGTACACACATACAGAAACCATTATGTATGATATGACCTAATAAATGTTTAATATAATGTGCACACACACACACACACAAAGGCCTAGAAAGCTCTGTAGTTCCAAAACCTTCTACAGTGCTCATGTGTTACAGGGATGTTCTGACAGCACCCAAGCTGCCAACTCAGAGAGGCGCCAAGAAGACTGGGCATAACCCAACTAGTTGCCTTGCCCAGATAAGTTTTTTATTCTTCTCTAGTAGGAAAGGCCGTGAGATCAAGCAACTCTGGGAGACTGGCTGGCCTCCAGTCCCGATGGAGCCCATCTGGGAAGTCTGCATCTCGGAAAACACACGGGCTTTTCCCATGAGAGGATACAGCCCACGAAAAGGACATAAATATTTTCCTCAGTAAATTTCTCAATCTCCAAATTTTAGTCATTGAAACAGGGCTACCTGCTGGTTTATGTCATTTGAAGACTGATTAAAACCATTTGATTTTATGAAGTTACCAGTCAGTTTTAATAGGAAAAAACTGTAGTATTTCTACTGGGTTTTCTAATCTCCGATCATCAGGCCCTTTTCAAGATCTCATTTCATGTTCTCCCACTATCCTTTGGCGAGGGAATACAGGAAAGGGGTAAGGAAAGGAGGAGACTGCATAGAGACTCTACACTCCCACAAAAAGTGTTCACTGGTTTTGAGGGGAGGAGGAGGGGTCTTTTGCCCTTCTCTGGCTTTTCTCTCTCGTGATAGGATTAGAGGAACTTTCAGCCCTTTCCTCACTTCTCCTGCCTCTGTCTATTCCTCCCTTCCTGGCTGCCACCAAGAGAAGGAGACAAGCTCCTGTAACCGGCCAGAGCCTGGGATGACCGTCAGCCCATGTTTCACTGGCAGGTGGAGCTACCACGCTCCTTCACTGTCTACATCTGTGCTCACAGTCCCCTTCCCAGTCCTCCGTCACTGCAGTCCTCTCTCTGTGCCTGACCATCTGCCCACTGCTGTATGTCGTGTGAGTTGGCCACCCTTGCCCATGCCGCTGCTCGGGTGAGTGGACTTAGAGACGGCTCTGCACCGCCAGCCGTTCTAGATTTGAAACAGGAAGAAGAAACACTACTTTCTCCATCTGACCTCAGGCCCCATTCTCCTACCCAGCAAAGAAGACCTTCATTTGGGGGTTTTATGGTACTTGAGAATCAAGCTCATACTCCGTTCCCATTGCCTGCCGCTCCTCGTGCATGACTTGGCCAAGAACCTGTGGGGAATCAGGGACACATGGGAGGCGTTGCTCTCTCCCCAAGTAGCCCTTCCATCTGGACACCTGCTGTGAGCCAGGCACGGTGCTAGGTGCCCAGTGCACCAGGAGGATGCCACCCTTGCCCTTTAGGCAAGACAGGAGGCAGACATGTAAGAAAAGTGTGAAAACAAGTACAATGCAATGCAATAGATACATAATATGAGAGTGTGCAAAGTGCAGGAGGAGCACAGAGAAGAGAACACATTCAATCGTGACAGAGGGAGTGGAAAAGAGACTACAAAACTTCACAGAGGAAGTGACATTTAAGCCGCATCTTGAGAGTGAATAGGAGAGAAGCTAGGGAAGGAGAGTCCAGGCTGAGGGAAGAGTATGTACAAAGAAACAGAGGCATAATTCTGCACGGCACCTTCCAGGGGTGGTAAGGCACAGGCTGCTGGGGCCATAGTGATTTTCTGTATAAGCTCCTATGACTTCAAGCTACCATCCCTTTGTCTATTGGTGTTGTCAATTAGAGACTTCCTCTGCAGCAGCGTATGGAGTAGGTTACAGTGGAACAAGGCTGAAGATATGGCCACTCAGAAGTAATGCAGACCGGAAGCAGATCGTAGCACCAAGAGTGCGTTCCAAGTGAGTCGTTCAGAGCGTGGGGCGGAGTGGAAGTCAAACCAGAAGGCTACTACACTACATCATGATGCAGTGTTCTTTGTCCTGCCTCAAGGAGGGTACAGGCTGGAAGGGGCCTCCGGTAAAGAAAGGATTGGCTGCCTGTGGAATTTTTAGGGGACGGACATGGACATTTGGAAAAGAAGTGTCTCCTTTATCATGTCCATGAAAGCCCTTCTGGCGGAATTCCACACACTCAAATTTCGGCTGAGAAAGCCATTGGCAACCTTCGTGGAGAGGATGGGACTTAATTTGGTCTCAAAGAATGGCTTGGATTTGTGTGAGTGGGAAAGAGGTGGGCGCAGCGATCGCAGGAGAGGCTTCTCTGTGCTTCTGTCAAACGCCACCTTGGCTTTGCACCCATAAATAAGTCTTCTTTGGTTTCAAGTTAACGAAAGTCAGCTCAGGCTAGCTCAGTGAAAAGGGGATGATTTGTGAGAGAGAAAAGGGTGTGTCCTATGAACCGTCACCTCTGTGCCAACCACTTGCAAAGGCTAACGGGCTCTCTCTTTCTTGGAATCCCAGTTCTTTGAATCCCACTTTGAAATCAGAAACAGATCTGTTCGGCCCAACTGTACTCACATGTTCAGCCCCAGCAAAGCAATTCTCACTGAGAGTCTGGATCTTATGGGATAAACATGGCTGCTTTGGGACAAAACAATCAGGTCAGTACAAGCAAGACTGCACTCCCAAATTCGTAGTCCTTTCAAGAGGAGAGGGAATATATCCTCGAGGTTTTCTAGAGCCAAAATCTATGCCCAGTTAGAAACCTTAATTTGGCGTGGGCAGTAGGGCCACCAGATTCGGCAAATAAAAATACAAGATGTCCAATAAAATTTGAATATTTAACAAAGAAGAATTTAGTACAGTCATGTTCTGTGCAACATTTGGGACATAGTTATACCAAAAAAATTCTTCATTGTTTATATAAAATTCAAATTTAACTAGGCATCCTGTATTTTATCTGCCAACCTTAGTGGAAAGGTGATACTTTTGCAGGACTCTGAATTTTTGACATTTCCAAAATAATGATCATATCTCTGGGAATGTAAATGCCCAAGACAGATGTAGGGAGTTTGCAATATGCCCAGTCGAAGACACCGTGAGTGAAGCTGGCATCCTGAGAGCGAGAGGAGGATCTGCATAATTATCAGTGAATTAAATTGCTTTGTTGCAGAGAGTCAGCTTATTAAATATGCATTTCAATTTTGGAGTGGTTGGCTGAAGAATTTGAGTATCAACAGATGGGAAATCCCTCGCTGCAGCTGCGACCTTTACCTGTCATGCTGGCTCACAGGACATGTGCAAGAAGACATTATTATACCTCCAAGTGCCATTCTCCAGGGGCTCCCCGGGAGCTGGGCTGGGAATGTAGCAGGCCATATAGCTGCTTAGACAGGTGCCTGGCCTCTTTGGCTTATGTCAGTCTTCTCCTATGACTTAGCTCTCCCCTCTCTATTCTCAGTGTTCAACAAACTTGGGACCCCAGGAGTTCGAGGCTATAGTGAGCCACGATCATGGCACTACACTCCAGCCTGGGCAACAGAGTGAGACCCCATCTCTTTAAAAAGAACAAAAAGTAAACAGAGTTGGATCCTGATCTCTGCTGTCTCTTACAAGCTTTATAGGCTGGAGCAGATCATGAGCCCTCTCTGGGCCTCAGTCTTCTCAGCTGTTCATTGGGAATAATACTGCCCATCTTACAAAGTCATTGGTAAGAGCCAATGACCTCCTGCCCATGTATGTGTACCAGTACCTCAAACTTGTCCTCGTCTCTCGTCCCTATTGTCTGTGTTCCCAAGGTCAGTCGTTATACTAGTGTCCTCCTAGCCACCTTAACATGTGTGCCTTGCTAATCGCTAACCTTAAGGGTTTGTTATTCCACATGAAATCATAGAACAGACCCACGCTACCCAGCCTTGGCAGGGCCCTTCCTGTGCTTGGTCATCCTTTTGCTCTTTCCCAGTAGACCCACAGCTCAGAAGTGTCCTGACTAAAACAGACTGTGGGGTTTTGTTTTCACATTGCACACATGACAGGGAACAGGAATGTATATATGGGCTCTGACCCTTGTGGTCTTATCTAATCCCTAAAAAAAAAAAAGGAGATTCAAAAGGAGATGAGAAGGCTGCCTTGATGAGGGACTTTCTGAGACATGGGGGCCCACATAGCACTGGGACCTAGGTGACAAAGTGTGAGCAAGCGTGTGACAGATGCTAAGGTACACCAGGATCCAGTTCTCAGTCCCCTTGCACTTGAGTGGAGACATAGGACTTGTCCTAATCGGTGAGTGAGAGGCTGTAAATCCTTCCCATGCCCAAGCATTTAATAGCCCATACAAGCCCCTCCAAAATCCTCTCCCCCGGCATATCTATAGCAAGGATGCACGTTCCAGATGGTGCCGTCCAGGCCAAGGGAGGCTCCATGACTCTGGACTGCAAAGTGAACACTAAGTCACTCTGGATCTAGAGTAGGCGTTGCAATCCACACACAGACGTAGGATATGTCATCAGACCAAAGTTTTCAAAAAACACATCTTACCTCTATTATATGCATTATGCTCTAAGATTTGCTATTTTATTTTTAAATACATGTCAACTTCACTCAATAGATTTCATGATACGTGTTTTGACTTCAGACTCCCACTCTAAAATCAGTCCCCTACTACTCTCTTTAACAGCACTGACTTCCTTCATTCTGCTCATCAGTCTATAATTCCAGATCCATAAATGTTCATTTGTTCAATGCCCATTTGTCCACTAGGCTGTGGTCTCCACAAGAGCAAGGACCAGGTCTGTGTTTTTGCTCCCTCACACCCAATACCTAGCACTGGACAAGCCCTTAAAACCCTCATCCACAGGTTTAAAAACTAAATTGATGATATTGCTGTCATATCTATAGGTGTATTAGTCAATGTTCTCCAGAGAAATAGGATGGATGGATAGATAGATAGTTTGATTGATACACAGATATTACAAGGAATTGGCTCATGTGATTATGTAGGCTAAGTCCCAAAATCGATAGTTGACAAGCTGGAGATCCAGGAGAGCCATGGATGTAAGTTCCAGTCCAAGGGTGGGAGAAGATCAAAGTCATCACTCAGGCAGGTGGGAGGAATTCTCTCTTACTTGTGTGAGGGTCAGCCTTTTTTGATTGGATAAGTTCCATCCACATTAGAGAAAACCATCTGCTTTGCTCATTCTACCAATTTAAATGTTAAATTCATCCAGCACCACCCTCATAGACACACTGAGAATAACGTTAGAACAAATATCTGGGCACTCCATGGCCCAGTCAACTTGACATATAGCATTAACCGTCACAGTGGACAATGTTAAATCTTTTATTATGGATGTATCCTATGGTGGGAAGAATAATAAGCCCCTAAATATCCACATCCTATTTCCTGGAACTTGTGAATATGTTACCTTATATGGCAAAAGGTACTTTGCACATTTGGTGAAGTTAAGGATATTGAGATGGGGAGATTATTTGGGTGAGCCCAGTAAACTCACACAGACTCTTAAAAACTAGAAAACCGTCCCCAGCTTTTGTCAGAGGAACCGTGACTATGGAATAATGAACACCGAAATGCAATGTTGCTGGATTTGCAGAGGCAGTAAGGCCCCTGCGCCAAAGAATGAGGGCAGCTTCTGGAAGTTGGAAAAAGCACAACAACAACAACGAAAGGATTCTCCCTGGAGCTTCCAGAGAGGTACACAGCCCTATCAGCACTTTGATTTTAGCCCAGTGGGACCCAAGTCAGACTTCTACAGAACTCTAATATAATAAATGTGCGTAGTTTTAAGCCCCTAAGTTTGTGGTAACTTGTTATGGCTGTGATAGAAAATAATACATAGCCATAAGTCTAAATTGTAGACAATAACTATTGAGAATTTACTGGGCACTTTCCTAAGTGTTCTACATGTTTTAATTCATTTGATCCATACAACAGCTCTACGAGGGCAATATTACCATTATCTCAATTTTACAGATGAGGGAACTGAGGCACAGAGAGGTCTAATAACTTGCCCAGGGTCGGTAAATGGTGAAGCCAGGATATTGAACCAAGACAGTCAAGCTCAGAAACCTAGTGCCTAACCGTGGCTGTGCCCGCTGTTTCACAGCGCTAGGGCAGATGATATGGGGCAGGGAAAGCCAGTTGTGTTCTTTGGAAAGTTTTTGTATGAATCCAAAGTATCATTTATATTTTACATTATGTTAAATAAATTATATGGTATATATTATATTAAGTAGAGTATATATTGTTCTTATCTCCATCGTTATTATTGGAGCAGGAGTGGGCAAAAGTGCAAGGCAGGATGCTGTGTCTTCTAAGTATCCTTTTCAAGTCAGCCCTTGAGGCCCAGGCAAAGTGGAAGACACTTGACAAAAACTGCCTCGTTCCAGCCACACAACAGCCCCCGTGGTTATTATTATGTTTACCGCCATTATGTTTATGAGGAAACTGAGGCTCGGAGAGCTCAGGTAACTTGACAACAGGCAGAGCTCACAAGTGTCCCTGAGTTCGAGGCTGACCGTATTTTTTCTTCCTCGTTTTTCATCCCAAGCTGCCCCTGCTCCCATGATTTCCTCAGCTCTCCTCACTCCTCTGAACAGGCCCCTCGAGTCATTCATTCTCCAAATATTGCATTTATTGAACAGCTGCTCCGTGCACTCTGAAGCACAACAGGCCCAGGAGCTGAGTGAAGAATGAGGCGGAACAGTGAGCAGCGATGACACTTGAACGGGGGGCTGTGCCCCAGCCACAGCCAAGTGCTGAGGGCCTCAGTCCTGATGTCCTGACGAAGGCTCTCCTTGACCAAACGTTAGCCAGGCTCCCCTGGGCCTTCTTTCCGACTAGGCCTCAACCTGGGCTCCCAACACCCCCCCCAACCTATGTTTGGTCTGCCCAGCCCACTCTTAGCAAAGAATCCTCTAAGTTACCCCCTTACCCTGATATCTGATCAAGTCCCTCATCCCAGACCTATGATGTCTAAGGCCTTGAGCTGTCTCTTTAGCCCTATCTTTGATGTCTCCTGTCAGTAATTTTCCACCCACTGGGCCCTCACCCTGCTCCTTGTTATATATCCCCACTTGCCTTGCTATATTCAGGGTCGAGCTCCATCTCTCTCCATTACTGCAATAGTCTCTATTTTTTTTTTTTTTTTGAGACAGAGTCTCACTCTGTCACCCAGGCTAAAGTGCTGTGGTCCCATCATAGCTCACTGCAGCCTCAAACTCCTGGGCTCAAGCTATCCTCTTGCCTCAGCCTCCTAAGTAGCTGAGACTACAGGTACACACCACCACACTCAGCTAATTTTTCTGGTTTTTGTAGAGATGGGATCTCACTCTTGCTCAGGCTGGTCTTGAACTCCTGACCTCAAGCAATCCTCCTGCCTAGGCCTCCCAAAGTGCTCCTTTCCAGATGTAAGCCATGGCACCCAGCCCCCTATTGCAATAGTCTTGAATAAAGTCTTCCTTATTGTTTCAACAAGTGTCAGAATAATTTTTTATTTAACAGCTAATTAATATCACCTGGCACTTTTTTAGTATGAGGAGGCCCAGAACCCACCTAAGACCAACAGAATCAGAACTCTGGGGTGGTTCTAGCATGGAGCCAGGGTTGAGAACCAATGGCCCAGAAGGTCGGCAACAATTTCCTTTGAGATGGAGAATCCAACAACTGGGCTGAGCCTCACACTGGAGGTCCCAGTGAATTCTTCCCAGCTGGGTTGTCCTTCATATGTGCTCCACGTCAGCCCCATCCCCGCTTGAAACAGGCTCCTTCATCCAGCTACAACAGACCGCATCTCCTGAAAAACGCCATGCTGGGTCATTCCTCCATGCATTTGCTCACAATCTCTCTAGAATGCCTGCTCCACACTCCCTACCACCCTGGAAAGGATTACTTCTGGTAAAGACCTCAGCTCAAGCTCTGTAAGGCCTCTAGGATGCCTTCCCCAATTCTTTGTTCCAGGGATATGAGGAACCATTTCTCCTTTCTGTCCCCACTGCCTCGTCAACAAGACACCGTCACACCATCCTCCGTGTCACAGCTGGGACATCTGCTGCCCCATGCACAAGCCTGACGATGTACAGAGCAAACCACAGCATGGCTAAATTTGCTAAAATCAGGCACCAAGCTCCCCACCAGAAGGCCTGGCTAAGGATACGATGGGACTTAATACTTGCGTCAACATATTCTCAAAAATCACCAGTCTAAAATTAATACTGACATATGAGAAGATAATAACAAAAGCTTTTCACCAGGTGAAATGAATCTTATTATATCCACCAGGAAACTGCAAACTTGGATAAACCTCTATATTGAACACATAAATTGTTGTTGATATCATCAAATATTAGCAATCCTACAACATAGAGCATTAGATATAAAGTCAAAAAACCTGAACTACAAGCAAACTCAGCCATTTTCTAAGTACATAACTTTGTGTAGGATACTTAACCTCCCTGAGCCTCGGTTTTCTACTTTATGAAATGGGGATTGTAATACTTCACCCACTTCCTCCAATAGGTTGTTTTAATCATTAAATAAAATAATACATGGTAAAGCATATTTCCCTTAACTGTGAAGCCCTATACAAAGGCTTTTAATATTATTCCTAATTACTTGTGGTTTTCTTTTTTGTTAATTAGGATCAACACTCTTACATTTGTATGAAACAGATCGAGATGTCCATTCAAGAATAATTAAGAAGACAGGTTTATTTTAGAAAGACTGTGGGATGTTGTTGGAGGAACAGTATGTCTTTTCTTTTCTTTCTTTTTTCTTCTTTTTTTAAGAAATAAGATGAAAATGATTTTATCTTGTAAGTTTCTTACATACAAACTGTAATAAAAATTATCTTGTACCTAAACAATACAGCTATGTTTAAATTATAAATATTAACAAAGAGGAAAGAATAGCAAAAGAAAGTAAGCAAGGGACAAAAACAACATGTGATTAAAACTGGAATTTGAAAAGAACTAAGGATCCAAAGTAAGCAAACACACACACACACACACATAATCACTGATATGTTTGGTTCTCTTCTTACTTCCTTATTCATCAACTCTACATATATAAGCTAATATTTCCTTTTCACAAGCAAAGTATGTGTGTTCGCACACATGCAGTGTATATGTATATGCATGTGAGTGTGGCAGTGTTTTTTTCCTTCTAGTCTTTAGCTGGCTGGTTGGCTTGTCTAAGGTGGAGGCATTTAATTTTATTTTTGACAAGGTAATACATGCATGGTGTATCAAAGTCTAGGAGGACTGTCAGTACTACAGAAAGCTGCTTCACAGCTCTCTCTGAGGTTAGGCTAGAAACTTGAGAGGACACAGACTGGTCCCAGATGACGATTCCAGAAGTGATAGAGCTAGCAAGGGAGATACCTATTTTCTTTGAAGTATTCTTGAGTTGAAAGAAATATTAAAGATCATCTTGTCCATCTCTTTGTACCTCCTCATTTTACAGATAAGAAAATCAAAATGACCAGAGAAGGAAAGTGACTTGCCTAAGATCACACAGCTATTATTTTTACAAGCCCTTCCCAAACATCTACCGTATGGAAGACAGTTTTCTACTGAGATGGCTCCAAGAAGAATAAAGCATGATTTCCATACAGAAGGAGTTGTTAGTCTAATAGAACAGCATATAAGCATCCTATAACACAAGGCAAGATGAAATCAGAGCTACAAAGAAGTCTGTAAGAATGCTGGAAGAACTAAAAAGAATTTCTGATTGGGAAACCAGAAAGGGTTTCACAAAGAACATTGTTCCTGAGCTGAGTATTAAGGGACAGAAGGATCCAGGTCACGTAGTGCCTACTCTGGTATACTTATCTTGGCCACATGCTATCTCAGGGCACTCCTCTTGGAAATCCACAGCAAAATACCAGCCAATAAAAAAAGAAGGAGGGAAGAAAGGAAACTGAGAAGAAGAACGAGTAGGGAAAAGGACGTAGGAAGCAGTCACCTTGAGAGTGATAGGGAAAAAACACAGTGCACCTGTCTGTGTATAGCATCAATTAAAATGCAAAAGGCAAATCAAAGAGTAAGTATTTTCTGATCATGCTAAGAAGTTAAAAAAAAGTCAGCAGGATTATTCAACAGATGATTACTGGTGCACTAACCTTCTTACTTATAGAAAATATAGACTATGGCCGGGCGTGGTGGCTCACGCCTGTAATCCTAGCACTCTGGGAGGCCGAGGCGGGCGGATTGCTCAAGGTCAGGAGTTCAAAACCAGCCTGAGCGAGACCCCATCTCTACTATAAAAATAGAAAGAAATTAATTGGCCAACTAATATATATATAAAAAAAAAAATTAGCCGGGCATGGTGGCGCATGCCTGTAGTCCCAGCTACTCGGGAGGCTGAGGCAGCAGGATTGCTTTAGCCCAGGAGTTTGAGGTTGCTGTGAGCTAGGCTGACGCCACGGCACTCACTCTAGCCTGGGCAACAAAGCGAGACTCTGTCTCAAAAAAAAAAAAAAAAAAAAGAAAAGAAAATATAGACTAGACCCATGCTTCATTTGGAGTATGGCAGGGGAGATCAGCTAAAGGAGAAAAGAGGGAAAAACAATTTTAAACTAGGTTTTCAAAATATACAGAGATAGAAAAAATGCCTCTGTGAAATTTGGAACTGTTAAGCCACCTCATAGGAGGCCAGGTAGGTCAGTGGGGGGAATAATAATCTGAGAAATTATCCAACATGGATATCAGCACCCTAATCATTAAAGTCATAGGCGGATGAGATGACCCAGCAGTGTGTGCAGGGTGAGAGGAGAGCTTGGGCCAAGATTCTGGAAAGCTCCAACCTTTCAAGGGCAGGACAAGCAAGGAAGAGTCAGTGGTGACTTGGGTGATTGCAATTTCGTGGTGTGAAGGGAGTGCGGGCAGAGTGCAGTGGGTTGGGGTAGATGGCAAAACAAAGAATTGCCCTTAAACCTGCATTCCACATAGCTCCATGGGGGCAGCAGCTGCTCCACCTAGTGCAAGCAGGAGTATAGAGTGATTAGATGCTGGGGGCACATACTACACAGCAGGACAAAGGAAGCTCAGAAATAAAACGCCAAATTAGGAGACCAAACATCCCAGCTTACTCCTGTTGCCCCAGCATAATAACTGGGCTCCACTCCCAAAGTATCCCAGTTTGGGAAACAGACTAGTGGTTGCCAAAGGTTAGGAATGGTGGTGGCTGGGGGTTGGATGTGACTATTAAGTGGTTACAAGAGGGAGGTCAGCATGGTGATGGAATAGTTCCATATCTTGATGGTGGTGGCGATTACACAAATCTGTGCGTGACATAAATCACACAGAACAATGCACACATATTGTGCCAGTGTCAGTTTCTTGGTTTCAGTGTTGTACCATAGATAGGTAAGATGTACTTATTGGGGGAAACATGGGTCCTCTCTGTACTCTCTTTACAACTTCCCATGCATCTATAATTATTAACATTTCAATATTAAAATGTTTTTGTAAGAAAGAGAAAAGAGCTCCAGCAGCATCCACTGAGCACCGGAGCAGGAATTTTGAAGAACTGAGGTGACTTGTGCAGCCTGCATGTGCTTGGATCTGCACAGTCGCTCCTGGGAATGTAGATTACTGTTGCTATAGACATGATGTTGGGGAAGACCTTGTTCTTTGAAGTTTGGAATTAAGAGACAGGGAGGCCAAGAATTCTCTGTAACTCTTTTATTAGCTTTGATGCAAGAAAGAAACCGTTCTGGCATGAATCAGCAGGGACAGATGTAACACATGGAAATGGATCCGTGGATGCCCCAGAACCAGCTCAAAGACAGCAAAGGAGATTAGGAAGGAGAACCAGGACGTCTCCTGTCTCTGAGTTTCATCAATGTTCAGGAAAGGAGAGAATTAATACTTAACTCCAGACCCACGTCATAGTGTAGCTATAAATACACGGTCTGGCAAACTGCTTCTAGTTTCTTCCATATTGTGACTTTTATCATTCTCAACCACTCGGTTTATTTTCTTTTTCTTGTCACAGGTTAAAAGTATCTCATCGGGTATCTTTAATAACCGCTTTCATTTATTGAATGTCATGTGTCTACAGCATTCACATGTCTTTTCACTTCAATCTTCCCACAATCTACAACGTGAATATTATTATCCCCACTTTGCATATGAGAAAACTGAGACTCAGAGAGGTTAAGAAACTTGCCCAATGTCATATGGATAATAAGGGGCAGGGCCAGGATTCAAACCCAGGTCACTCAGATCCAAACCTGTGTCATCCCACCACGCTATGCTGCCTCTCACTGGATGAGACAGGCAAGGACAGCAAGGATTAAAGGATCACCAACACTAAGTAGAGCCAACCGACAACTACAGTCATGATCCCACTGGTATGGTGGGTAGACCCAGGAAATGCCCCCCTTGGAGAACAGCCTCTGAGCCTTCTCTGTGCCCTATCCACCCCTCCTGTCAGGGGAGCAAGGAGTCTTTCAGTGTCTTCCAGTGTTCTCTCTCTTCCTTGGAGGACTCAGTGAGGAAGAGGAGAATCCTGCCACCCACACCAGCAGCCACGTGCTAACTGCTCTCCCAGAGAGCTCACGCTGGTTCCATGGACCCAGTGCAGACGCCACAACTCCGCAGACAGGAGCATCAGGCACTATGCGTTAAACTGAGACCCTCACGAGATGCCCAGTGTCCTCAGCAACTATCAAATACAGACTAGAACCAGGAAACACAACTACCAAGTCTCTATCTCACACCCTTTAGGCAAATGGTATTTGCCTTGCATTAGACAAGAGAAGAAACTTTCCTGGCCTGAGAACATCTTCAGTAAGGGCTCAGCTGGGAAAAGCCTGCAAAACCCACTCTCAAAGCAAAATCTGAGGTCACCGGGCCAAGTTATTAGATCAGAAATTCTGAAGCCAAGAAGGTGGAGGGAAGCAGCAGAGACGTGGCTGACATCTGACTAGGAGGCTTGGCAAATAGCACCAAGGATTTTGTCCTCTGCTCACAGGCCTCTGGGAGGCAGATTGAGATGTCTTGGGGTTAGACCAGTGGAGTGGTGAGGTAAAGTTAGCGGGTCAGAGCCCTCCCAGCCTCCCTCCTCAGGCACAGTTACAGAGGAAAGAGAGGGACTGAGGACAATCTGTGGCCTAACAAGATGCACTCAGAAACTAGCAGCTACGATTCATTCACATTTACACTGTATACACTAAGCACCTGATAAGCATGTATCTGATTGGGTCCTCACCACAGCCATATAGATCAGTGAGGAAACTGAGGCCCACCCAGCCCCTCGGGGTGACACACACATGTGTGCCCAGAAGCGTGCAGCCAGGTAATAAGCATGTGCCCCCCCACGCCCACACACAAACCCCTTGCTTTTCAAGTCTACCTTTTGTGTGTGTCTTTACATGACTTCTTTGGGAATCTGGGAAACCCAGAGTTGGGGGCTCATGCCTTCCTCCACTTGACTTTATATCAGAGAGTTGCTGGCCTTGGCAGTGAGTGACCCACCCCCTATCTAACCAAACAGGCAGCACCCATGAATTCCGAGGCTGAGGGCACCCCCATAAAGGGGTGAGTGTTAACGGAGGGAATCTAAGTCCAGCCAGACCGGGGGCTTTCCTGGCCTCTCCGCCCTCCCACACACACCTCTTTTGCAGAGTGTGCTATTGGGAAAGTTAAAGTCACAGTACTCCAGACCAAACTTTGCAGGCTTTTCCAGCCACGAACCTAGCAAGTTCTGAAAGATCTGAACTTCGAAGGAGCGAGGCCAAAGTGTCACTGAAATACAAGCCTGGGGTCTCCTTTGTAAAACCTCCTAAAAGAGTAGGGATGAGGTAAATAAAGTAGATGGCCCAAATGGGAAGGGGATGGCCTTGGAAAAAGGAACTCAGGAGAGGAGAGAGGAGGAGCCCCAGGTGGGTGAAGCCACGTGCTCCAGGAGGAGAACTGGACAAGGCAGGCACAACGGCAACAGCCCAAAAGGGAGCTGGCTGCGAGAAATAACAATAAAGAATAACCTGCCAAGAGGGCAGCTAGGAGCTGGGCTTTATGGGGTTCTGCCTTTGCAGCCTCATCTTAGGGCCCTGTGCAAAGGCTTCTTACACAGGCAGGAGGCTGCTCACCCCATGCATTAGTCCCAGGGGTGCAGTGTCGTTGGGCCCCTTCATCAGCAGCCCAGGAGCCAGAAGCCATGTGGGTCACATTACAGAGGGCAACAGGGAGGCAGTCAGGGATCACATTCCTCCTTGCCTTGGAGTGCCAGAGAGGAGCTCTGACCTGGCCTAGGGTTCCGGTGACTGCACAGGCAGAACTGGGCAGTGCTGGGTCATTAATAATAATAATAATAATAACTAACAAAGACTCATTGAGAGCTCAGCGCATGCCAGTTCCTGCTCTCAGCACTTGTGCGTAGTCACCCACTGAATCCATCTACAAAATGGAGATGATGTGTGACTCTGTCATGTTGCGAATGTCAGGACATGGCATCAGTACGTGAATTTGGTTTCTGTGAAATTGATGAAAAGGATGATGGTGATAACGGTGACGATAGAGCAGGTAGTGATGGCGACGGCAGGGACGCCGGTGAGGATGATGGAGAGGGCGGCAGTGACGGTGCCGACGGCAACATCCATCATGGTGCAGTGGGCGAAGATACGGATTTGGAGTTACACAGAGCCCTGGTTCAAATCCCAGTTCTAACACTGACTATTTGCGTGACCTTAAGCAATTAAGTTCTGGGAGCCTCCGTTTCCTCACCTGTAAGATACTGTCTGTCTCACGGCGTTGTCGGAAAGAGGAAATGCACGTCAATTTCCCAGCACAGCATCTGGCCCTTCCCACACCCGGGGCTACTACGGAGGAACGTGGTGGTGGCAACAGCAGCAACGGTGGCGGAGATGGGGTTCCTAGTGGGTGCCGAAGGGTTTCTCCACAGCAGGAGGGGGGCTCCTGACCACACTCAACACAACCCTCCCGGCAGAGACAACCTGAGAAGCTTCTCTCTGACGACTGTTTGTCACCGGCTACTTTAGTCCAAGCGCACAGGAAGGCCTCCCACGCCATTGCAGGTGCCGCTCACTTAACTATTAACCCAGCCGGCCCTGGCGACACTGGGAAACAGACAAAGGTTATCTCTGGAGTCATTGCGTCACCTTCTCACCCCTTGCCCTGGCATCCCGTGGCCTTAAACTGATCCCTAGTCTGCGGGACCCTGGTCGCCGTGCCAGATCTCCTCCTCCCTCCCAGACCCGTGTCACACTCCTGACCACTGATTTTACCCTTCTGCGCCCAGTCAACATTTGCCATTTGGGGTTCCATGGCCTCAAAGTTAATAATAATAACAGCTAATATACATTGTATGCTCACTGCGATCCACAGATCGGTTTATTTAATCCTCACCATTACCCAATTACCCTATGAGTTGAGTGGAATTATCAGCCAAATTTTACAGGTGAAGATACTGAGGCTCGGAAAGGTTAAGTAACTTTTCCTTGGTCACACAGCTTATCAATTTGCAGAACTGGTACATGATCTGAGATGTGTTAGCTCTTGGAGCCCAGGCAGATTATACCATATCATGCTGTCTGCCTTGCAAACACTTAATCCACAGGAGCGTGAAGACTGAAGAGGATGAATGGAGGAAAAGCTATTGGGGGCAAATGCATTTGGCTGATTCTCAGATGCCCTGAAAGGGACTCTCCACCACTAGCTTCTCCCTAGACACTGCGCTGGCATTACTATGATCCAACTTTCTTGGTCACTATGAATCTTAGGAATGGTGTGTCAGCACCAGGTTCTAAAACATGATTTATAATAAGACAGACTTTTACAAAAATGTCTCTTAATCCCAGCAGTTCCACTTCTAGAATTTTATCTTTCAGATGTACTTGCCTGTGTGTGAATTGACATATGTACAAAGCTACTCGTGGTTTGTAATGGCAAAAAATTTGGAAGTAACCCAAACGTCTGTCGCTGGGGAATGATTTCACAAATTGTGGAATATGCATAGAATGTAATACTCTGTGGCCACAAAAGAATAAAATAAAAAAGCTCTATCTGTAGGGCCACAGAAGGGATGTGTGGGATATGGACCTGTACAACACAGATAGCTGAGTGAAAGAGGAACAGCAGCATGCACGTTACGCTGCCGTTTGGGTCAGATATGAAGAGAAGGAGAGTGAATACATGTGTTTTCCTGTGTATGCATAGATGACTTCTAAGAGGATTTATAAGAAACTGGCACCATTGGTTGCTTTCACAAAGAGACCCAGGTGGCTGGGGAACAAAAGTGGAACAGGGAGTTTTTGCTCTATCCCCTTATGTAGCTTTTGAATTTGGACACCTACACCAAAATAAATGTATACACACACACACACACACACACACACACACAAATAAGCATAAGAGTGTGTTCATGGTACATCAATAAAGGTACTAGAAATAGCATCAGGACCTTGACTGTATTGTTTTGGATGACTTGGAAAACCTGTGTGATGTTTCTGAGTCCAGGTTTCCTTAATTAAAGGGTTGGTGGGGCGCTCACAGGGATAACCACCTCCCAGGGCTGCTGAGAGGATGAAGAGACAAAATGTACCTGCTTATTCATTCTTCAGATGTTTGTCGAGCACTTTCTCCGGGCCAGGCCCTGGACTCGGTACTCTGTGTTAACAAGGTGGGTTCAGTAGACACGCTCCCCCATCGGGCATCACGGGATTACCGTGGAGTGGGGAAGCTGGACATCCAGCAAGTCAGTCCCCAGCTCTGCAGTCACGTGTCGCAGTAAATGCTGCAGCAGAGGGAAGCAGCTCTGTGAGAGAGGGCGCTATCCGGCCTCATTTTTAATCAAGATTGCAGAAGGCCTCTCTGAGATGGTGACACTTAAGCTCTGACCCAAAGGATCAAACAGGCATTCGCCCTGCAAAGAGAGAAGGGAGGAGCCTTCCGGGTGAATGGTGTAATGGTCCTGAGAGATAAAGAAACCTGAAGACTGCAAGGAACCAAAAAGCAACCAAAATGGCTGGAAAGCCATGAGCAGGGGACGATCGGGAGCTATAGGGGGGTCACAACCCCCTCCCCGAGCCTCCAGGGCCCATGGTAAGCACCTTGGAGTGACTCCAGGTGCTACAGTAGAATGTAGCAAATACCAGACAGCACAGCTTCCAATCCTGAGTCTGCCACTTCCCAGCTAGGGACTTCCAGTTCCTTATCAGTCAAGAGGCAAATAGTTCCTCTGGTCAAGATGCCCTGAGATCTAAGTGCATCCCAGCAGGATCTCTGAGCTCAGTTCCTGGCACCTCTCGTGCACTCAACAGACGACAGTAGCAGCAGCAGCCGTATAGCAACTGTACTGTCTTTCTGAAAACTCATTCCAGAGCAAGAGTGGCAAACTATGGTCCCCAGACCAAATCCAGCCCTACTCTTCTTTTCCTATTGTCTACAAGCTGAGAATGATTTTGAAATTTTAAAATTGGTTTTAAAATCAAATAAAAGTTACATTTTATGACATGAAAATGTTACGAAATTTACATTTCGGCACCCATAAATGGAGTTGCCTTGAGACGCAGACACCCCCATTCATTGCTGTATCTGTCTACGGCTGTTTTCACGATACCATGGCAGAATTCAACAGTCGAAACAGAGATCCTGTGGCCTGTAAGGCCTAAACTGTTTACCACCTGGTGCTTCACAGAAACAGTTTGCCAACCCCTGCTCTAGAGAACGCATTAAAAAGACTCAAAGACACAAGGAAGAAGACCAGTTAGCAGGCTTTTATAGAGACCAAGCAAGTGACAACAGTAAAAAGGGGGAGAAACAGAGAGCCAGGAGAGAGTGTGTCGAAGGGTTTTTGAAGACTAGGAAGAGCTTACAAATGTTGAGCCTTTCCACTATTTCCTACATTGGACATGCTTGTGACAACTGCTATCCATAAGACGTAAGAGGCTTTTGTGATTTTGACATCAGCTCTGACAGTCTATCATTCTGGAACCGTTTATGGTAACAGCAGAGGACAATTTCAGACTCCGGGTGACAGACAAGCTGACGGTGTCACAGATATGTAATGCTGGCATTCTCTGAGCCAGCCCGGTGCTAGGGAGTATAAATAGAAGGCCGTGGTCACCAGGAGGCATTCCTGGGCTGAGGTCATCCTCCCTGCACCGTCATGGCAGGCCCCAGGCCAGGGCTGGGTTCACATCTGTGCCCCACAGCTGGCCCGAGCCAGGAAAGCATGGTGGGAGTTGAGAGGGAAGCCAGAAAGTTGACTGGAGACTAACACCTGCAAAAAAGGGTAAAACAACCGGAATGATCCAAAAATGATAGGTAACATGCACTAGGCATCTACTATGCACCAGGTGTTGCTCTGAGCTCTTTATATGAATTGCTTCATATCGACATGATGTAGTAGTGACTGCTATGGTCTCTGCTTTACAGATCAGGACAAAGAGACACAGAAAGGATACAGAACTTGCCCAAGGCAGCATGACTAGTGGAGAGTCAGGATTCCCCTCCAGGGGATGGGGTGAGAGCTCCTGAACCTAACCACTGTGTTTTACTGTCTCTCTCTTCCAGCACTTGGGGAGAAGTCAAGACCAGGGTCATTAAGTAACAACAGTTGAGGCCTCTTTTGTTATTTCCCCTCACAAACCCCAGGCATCAAACTATTTTGCTTACAAGACAACCTTGATTATGTAATGACCAATTCATTGTTGTTTTTTGTTTTGTTTTGTTTTGTCTTGTTTTGGGGTGGGGTGGGGGGACAGAGTTTTGCTCTGTTTCTCCATCTCCCAGGCTAGAGTGCAGTGGCATCATCATAGTTCACTGTTACCTCAAACTCCTGGGCTCAAGCACTCTTTCTGCCTCAGCCTCCTGAGTAGCTAAGACTACATGTGCGCACCACCACACTTAGCTAATTTTTCTATTTTTATTAGAGATGGGATCTCGCTCTTGCTCAGTCTGGTCTCCTGGCTTCAAGGGATCTCCCAGAGTGCTAGGATTACAGAAGTGAGTCACCACTGTGTCCAGCCTGATTCATTGTTTTCTTAAAGTCTTGTGTGGTTTTTATCCTTGTTCACCAGCATGCACTGGCCACTAGCCCACATACACACATACACACACACACACACACACACCGCCCACACACATGCAATGCAGTCTCATCAAGGACAATTACGATCTCCTTTTCAACCTGTAAGTAACTCTCAAAGCACCCAGGTCACCCTGTGGGCTCTAGACCAGGAACCACTAGCCTAGATGCAAAGCTCAGGCCCTGTCCAGCTCTCTCCACCATATCACCAGGTCACCTTTTCCCCTTAAAAACCAACCGCCTAGTGTGGGCATGATTATCTGCGTGGGAAACAGAAGTTAGACAAAACGTCAATAACAGCAATAATTATAACTATCATTTATTATGTGCTCTGCACCTTCAGTTTAATCCTCCCAGTAACCCTGTGAGTTGAGGTAAGTTAGTAGGTATTATTAGCCCTACCTTTCACATAGGAAACAGAGTCAAAGAGTTGAAAGTCCTTGCCACAAGAGCCCCAGAGAGAAATGGCTGAGTCAGTATTCACACTCAGGACTTCCTGACACTAAAGCCCTGCTCCTAACTCAAGGCCACAGATACTGCCCTGAGGAAAGGAGCATTCCAGGAGCAGCTCAGTTCAGTAGCTATTTATTCATCACATACTATATGCCTGGTACTGTATTAAGCCTTGGAGATCCAATAGGACAGAAATGGTCCCTGCCTAATAGAACTTGGAATTCAATGAAGACATCTATGGAGTTTACTCATTCAACAAATATTTACTGAGCATCTACTATATGCCAGAGCCAGACACAACTCTAAATGTTTAAGGATGCAACAGTGAACAGAAAAGGCAGGGGGTGCTGCCCTCATAAGGTTAGGACATTTCAAAACAATGGAATTGAGTATTCTAGACAGGTAGTGGATGAATCAAAAGGAGAAACAAGAGTCCCACACTCAGCCCCAGCTGGGATGTTCTAACTGCCTTCCCAGCCCTCTAGGGAGCCACCCAGTGCTCCCCCCACCCCAGAAATCTGGCCTGCCAAGTGAAGGGCAGTCACCCACCCAGGCATCTCCTCAGACTCACATCCCAGGACAGGATTGTAGACGGGCTGGCTGGTGACTAGTGCTGTGTAGCTCATCCCTAGTCCTGCTGGGTCCCCCCCCACGTACTCTCCAGGGAACTCTCGGTGGAGGGGGGGTCATGAAACTCCCCTTGCTAGTGCTCCCAAGAAGATGCATTTTATTCCACTTTCATTTCGGGAGTAACTGTGTTGGCAAGCAACATTTCGTCACAGGGAGGAAGAGCAGAAGGTATGTTAAAAGGAACAGGATGATGCTAAATGTTTGCTCCAAAATGTTTGGGAGTAAGGAAGATTTTTTTTTTAAACTGAGTGCCTCAGAACTGCAGGGAGGGAGGAGGGGCGTGGCTGGAAATTTTCAAACGAACCAACAACAGGTTTCCTGTCTACAGTCCAGGGAGGGTGAACTATTACCACCAGACGTCGTGGAGCACACAGCATCTGTGTTTGGAGAATCTTCGTAACCAGCCTGCTGGCAGGCGGACGTGTTTTCCCAGACTCTGAGTTAGGGTATAGATGGCACATTGCACCTGCAGGCCCCAGTGGCCATTCTTCCATGCGGGGATGGAGACCTCAGAGGACCCCGTGACTAAACGCTGGCCCTGGCTATGCCAAGCCAGCACGGCCGCCCTCCTGCCAAGGGGCACACGTCCCACAGCAAATGCAGTTTCCTCTGTAAAGTGAGTCAGTTTGGAGACAAGTATTCAGTAAATAGAAAAGCAGGTGGTCCCACCGTGGCAAACTCAGGCTGCTGGTGCTGTATAAGTGGCCAAAGTTTAGCAACCCTGATTTGGTCTGTCCCCATCTTTCCTTAGTTTGAAGTGGAGAAACTGAGGCCCAGAAAGTTGAAATGGGTTGCCCGAGGACACACAGCAGGCCACGTCTGTGGGCTGCATCTTCAGGGCTCTTTTCACACATATCATGCATGAAGTTTCAAACTTCTGTGCAAGAAGTGGGATTCAAGCCTAGCAGACAAGCCTGGAAGCCCTGTGTCAGTGCTGAATGACTTATTTCTGTGATTTCTCTAAAAGGGAAATCAATTGTGACCCTTTAAAGATGCAGGGTATGCCCAAAGCAGGTCTTGTAGTCAGGATGTCGCGAGAGGGCCCAGTTCCTTTTGTAAGAGCAACTGATCACCCTTCATAAGTCAATGGTAGTATAATCACCGCCATAAGTGTTTATACTATCACATAGGCTCAAAGTGCTCATGATAATCCTAGAGAAATGGCTTTAAAATCCCGTCATTTACAGCTTCTTTCTGCTAGATGCAACTAAAAATCCTGGATATTACATGCAAAACAAACACTAAAACACTGTGAGATGTGGAAAGAAGAAGGCAGACCAGCTAGGAACCACAGGTCCTGAGGAACAACGACTGGGCAGTGATTTTCTTGGCTTTTCTTTTGCCTGACTTGCAGTTGAAGAAGCCAACAAGCTGCAAACACTAACAGGTGCAAACAAAAAAGCCCCAACAAAACTCAACCGAACTCTGTTCTTTCCAGTTAACAGACCAATAAAGAAGCAGCCTAGAAAGACAGAAAACTTTTAGATAATAACCACTCTACTCCAGCCAAACACCACAGAAAACAACTGTGGTCCAGCTGCCAACCATGCCAGCAGAGGCTAAATGAGGAAATAAGACTTCCACCTTTGTAGGGTTGTAATAAGGGGGGTGTCAGAAAAGGCCAAGAAAGGAGCCAGGACTTTCATCACCCTTGGTCCCAGTGGAGAACACCACATGAGGAACCCCAATGTCTACCTTCACCAAGCTGTAATGAGATGTCCCTCCTCTACCCACTACAGTGGTGCCAGAGCAGACCTAGTAGAGAGTCAAGAGTTTCAACATAGCTCATCAGTAACAAGTCCATCTCATTCCAGTGTCAGTAAAAACCACATGGGCACCCAGAACACTTACCCCTGCCCAATAGTAATGATCATTCTCCCCTCAGATACCAACAGAGGCTGAGTGGAGAACCTAGACCTCTCTTTACCCCCATCTGGTAGTAACAAGGCATGCCACTCTTCTTTCTACTGCCAGAGCAGTGTTAGAGAAAGCCAGCTAAAACAGAAGGTTTAAATAAGATTCAGAGTCTCATAACATAATGTGAAAATGTCCATGTTTCAATCAAAAATCACTTGTCATACCAAGTACCAGGAAGATCTCAAGCTACATGAAAAAAGATAATTAATAGATGCCAATGTAAAGGTGACAGAATTATGTTAAAATTATTCTGATAGCACCCATAATAAACATGCTTCAAAGAACAAACATGCGAGTGCTTCAAACAAATAAAAAAATAGCCCCAGGAAAGAAATAGAAAGTCTCAACAAAGATCTATAGAAAATATAAAGGAAACCCCAATGGAAATTTGAGACTTAAAAAACACAATAATCAAAATAAAAGGCTCAGTGGATGAACTCAACAGCACAATGGAGGGGCAGAGGAAAGAATCAATGAATTTACAGATAGAACAATCTGAATAAAAGACACTACAAATTGAAAACAATAATAATAAGCAGAGCCTCAAGGACCTATGGGACCAAAACAAAAGATCTAATATGTGTATCACTAGAGTCCCAGAAAGAAAGAAGAAAGAAGATAGGGCTAAAAGATTACTCTGACCAAAATACTAATAGAAATATAGATGATAAAGGCCATGCTGATGAGGTCTCAGATGGAAATGAAGAACTTGTTAAGCTGCTGTAGCAAAGAATTTGTCTGCCTTGTGTCCATGCCCTGGAGCTTTATAGAATGACAAACTTAAGAGTAATTACTTAGGGCATCTGGTAGAAGAAATTTCTAAGCAGCAAAGCATTCAAGAAATGGCGTGGCTGCTTTTAACAGCTTATCATCAGATGTAGCAGCAAAGGAATGATCTAAAGTTGGAATTTATAATTAAAGGGAAGCAGAGTGTGGAAATTTAGAAAATTTGCAGCCTGACCATGTGGTAGAAAAGAAAAGAGTGTTTTCAGGAGAGGAATCCAAGGATGCCTGCAAAGCAACCACTTGCTAGAGGATTAGCATGGATAAATGAAGAGTCAGATACTAAAAGTCAAGACAATGGGAAAAGTTCCTAAAGGCATTTCAGAAATCTTTAAGGTGTCCATTCCCATAACAGAGGCCTGGGAGGACAGAAGAGTTTGGGGGTACAAACCCAGGGTACCAATGCCCCTCACCACCTCAGGATCCTGCTGGATGCATCCTGGCTGCTCTGGCTACAGACATGGATCAAATGGCTAGACAGTGCTCCAGCTGCCGCTCTGGAAGGCACAAGCTATAAGCCTTGGTATCTTTCACATGGAGTTAAGTCTGCAGGCACCCAGAATGCAAAAGTGGTGGAGGCTTGGCAGCTTCCACCTAGGTGTCAGAGGATGTATCAGAAAGCCTAGGAGCAAAAGGCCTGGAAATGCAGGCTTGCCACAGGGGTAGAACCATAGCAGAGAGCCTCTACTAGGACAGTGCCTAGTGGGGTCATGGGAGCACAGCCATAGCCCCCCAGACCCCAAGATGGTAGAGCCACCAACAACATGCAACCTGAGACTAGAAAACCCAAGGAACCAGACTTCAACCCATGAGAGCAACTGTGGTCTGATTTCAGCAAAGCCATGGAAATGGGGCTACCCAAGGCCTTGGGAGCCCACTGTTTGTACCAGTGTGCCCACTACATGAGGTATGGAGTCAAGGGGATTATTTGGAGCTTTAAGATTTAATGTCTGCCTTGCTGGGTTTGGGACTTGCATGTTACTCCTTTCTTTTGGCTGATTTCTCCCTTTCGGAATGGGAATGTTTACTTAATGTCTATTCTACCACTGTATCTTGGTAGTAGGTATCTTCTTTTTGAATTTATAAGGCTCACAGCTATAAGGAACTTGCCTTGAATCTCAGATGACACCTATGACTTTGGACTTTTAAGTTAGTGCTGGAACAAGTTAGGATACTGGGGGACTATTGGGAAGGGAGGATTGTATTTTTGTATGTGAGTGTGATGTGAGATTTTGGGGGCTGGGGGTAGAATGCTATAGTTTGGTTTGACCTCTCCAAATCTCTTGAAATTTGATCCCCATGTTGGAAGTGGAGGCCTAATTGGAGGTATTTTGGCCATGGGAGTGGTTCCCTCATGAACAGATTAATGCCCTCCCTTGTGGGGTGGAGGGGAAGGTGAGTGCATTCTCTATTAGTTCCCCAAAATGCTTATTGTTAAAAAGCCTGGCACCTCACTCTTGCTTTCTTGCTTACCATGTGATCTCTACACATGCCACTTCCCCTTTTCCTTCCCCATAACTGGTGGCAGCTTGAGGCCCTCACCAGATGCAGATGCCTGCTCCATGATTCTGGTACAGCCTGCACAATTATGAGCCAAATAAACCACTTTTCTGTTATAAATTACACAACCTTAGGTATTCTTTTATAGCAACACAAATGCTCTAAGACGCTGAGCTATAAAACAAACTTTAAAAAATTTAAAAGAATGGAAATAATACAGTGTATTTTCCAACCATAACAGAGTCAAAATAGAAATCAATTATGGTAAGGTAACAGAATAATATCTAAACACTTAAAAACTAAACACACTTCTAGATAACCCATGGATCAAAGAGAAAATTTCAAAGGAAATTTTTTAAATTACATCGAACTGAATAAAGATCACAGTATGTCATATCCCAAAATTTGTGTGACACAGCTAAAGCAGTACTGAGAGGCAAATTTATAACATTAGATGCATATGTTAGAAAAGAAAGAAAGAAAAGTTTCAAATTAATAACCTAAGCTCCCATCTCAAGAACCTACAAAAAGAAGAGCAAAATGAATCCAAAACAAAAAGAAGAAATGAAATGTTAATATAAAACCAGAAATTAATAAAAGTTAAAACAGAAAATGAAAAGAGAAAAATCAATTAAGTAATGAGCTAGTTACTTAGAAAGAGTTATAAAATTGAAAAGCCTTTAACAAGACTGACAAAGAAAACAAAAAGAGAAG
The DNA here is from genome assembly GCA_008750895.1 of Mirza zaza. Taxonomy (NCBI): domain Eukaryota; kingdom Metazoa; phylum Chordata; class Mammalia; order Primates; family Cheirogaleidae; genus Mirza; species Mirza zaza. The sequence goes on from VSMD01120227.1 coordinate 38,340, forward strand.
ATACAAATTTTCAATATCAGAAATGAAACAAAGGATATCCTTACAGATCCTAAAAACATAAAAATAATTATAAGGGAATATTATGAACAATTCTAAATGCATGGATTTAATAACTTACACTAAATGGTCTAGTTCTTCTAAAACCACAAGCCACCTCATCTCACTCAATATGAAATAGATAACTTGAATAGCCCTATAACTAACTATTAAGTAAATTGAATCAATAATTTTAATATTCTAAAAAAAGAAATTTTCAGGCCCAGATGGTCTCACTGGAGAATCTACCAAATGTTTAAAGAGAAATAAACAGAATTCTGTACAATGTCTCCCTGAAAACAGAAGAGGAAAGAATGCTTCTCAATTCATTTTATGAAGCTAGTATTATTAATAGAAGAGAACTTTCTTAACTTGGTCAGTAGCATTTACAAAAATCCTATAACTAATATTATACTTAATAATGAAAGACTGAAGCCTTTACCCCAAAGATTAGAAACAAAGAAACTGCCCACTCTCATCACACTTATTTAACATAGTACTGGAAGTTCTAGCTAGTACAAGAAGTCAAGAAAAGGAAATAAAAGGTATATAGATTGGAAAGGAAGGAATAATACTGCTCCTATTTGTAAATGACATTATTGTATATATGGAAAATCCCAAGGAATCTATCCAAAAAAATCCTAAAACTAATAAGTGAGTTCAGTAAAATGGCAGAATGTAAGATAAACATATAAAAATCAATTGCATTTTTATATACTAGCAATGAACACATGGATGGCAGAATTTAAAATATTATACAATATCATATACAGGCACTCAAAATTGATACTTAGGTGTAAAAATAACAAAACATATACAGGACTTGTATGTTGGAAACTACATGATGCTAATGAAAGAAATCTCAAAATATATAAATAACTGGAGAGACATTGCATTTATGGACTAGAAGACTTAACAGAGTAAACACGTCAGTTGCCTCCAAATTGACATAGAAGTTTACCAAAGTTCCTATCATAATCCCAGCACGGATTTTATAGACATGGATGATAGTATTCTAAAATTTATACAAAAAGACAAAGGAATTAGAATGGCTAAAATAATTTTGAAAAGTAAGAATAGAATGGGAGGAATCAGTCTACCCAATTTCAAGTTTATCATATAGCTATAGAAATCCAAACTGCATGGTACTGGTATAGGAACAGACTCATAGAACAATGGAACAGAACAGAGAACCCAGGAATAGGCCCATACCCATATACCCAAATGATTCTTTTTTTTTTGCAATGGTGCAAAAGCAATTCAATAAAGATAACTTTCTCAACAAATGTCTGGAGCAACTGAATACCCACAGGTTAAAAAAAATAACCTCAAACTAAGTCTTACAAAAATTAACTCAAAATGGATTACAAACTTAGAGGTAAAAACATAAAAAATATAACACTTTCAGAATACAATATAGGAGAAAATATTTAGGATCTAGGGCTAAGCAGAGTTTTTAGACTTGACACCAAAAGTATGATCCATAAAATGAAAAATTAAAATTCAGACTTCATCAAAATTAAAAACTTTGCAGTATGAAAGACCATGTCAATCGTATGGAAAAGCTACAAGAGAGAAAAAATATTTTCAAAGAATGAGAAAAAATATTTGCAAACTGCATATCCAACAAAGGACTAACATCTAGAATATATAAATCCTTCTCAAAACTTAATAGTATAAAAACAAACAATTCAATTAGAAAATGGGCAGGTGACATGATTTTTCACTTTAGGGGAGACACAGATGGCAAATAAACACATCAAAAGATGTTCAACATTATTAACCATAAGAGAAATGCAAATTAAAACTACAATGATGTATCACTACACACCTATCCAAAAGGCTAAAATAAAAAATATTTACAATACCAAATGCCAATCAGGATGCAGAGAAGTTGGATCACTCATACATTGCTGGTGAAAAAATGAAATGATACAACCACTCTGGAAACTAATTTGGCAATTTCTTACAGAACTGAACATGAACTTCCCATGTGACCTAGCAATTGCACTCCTGGGCATCTATCCCAGATAAATGAACACTTACATTCATACAAAAACCTGTACACAAATGTTTATGGCATCTTTATTTGTAATGGCCCCACAATGGAAATAACCCAGATGTCTTTCAACATGTAAATGGCTAGACAAACTGTAATACACCCATATCAAAGAACACTACTTAGCAATAAAAAGAAACAAACTGCTGGTGGTCAATGCCAGCTCTCAACTGGGACCTCAGACGGTGACTAGAGAAGTAACTTGCGACCTCACTTTGTGTGCAGAGGTGACCTTACAGCATGGCAGCCTCTGGAAAATCAGACTTCTTACATGGTGGTTCAAGTTCCCAAACTCAAGTGTCCCAGCAGACAAGGTGGGAGCTACATTGCCTTTTGCAACCTAACCTTGGAGATCACATAGTATCATAAAATCATTTCTGCCACACACTGTTGGTCAAAGTCCTCACCACCCAGGTTGCAGGAGAGGGGATATACACCCTGTGTCCTGATGAAGGATGCTAAGGTCACTTTATAGAACAGCCAATGGGATGGGGAATAGGGTTTTTTCTTCCTGCCACATGAAACAAGCACTTTTTTCCTCTGGGTCTCGCTACCCACCCTCAGAACTCTACCTTGCTATCACCCAGCCCTTGGGAGTGGATGTTGCCACATCCTTGGGGTCCATCCAGAGAACAGCAATCTGAGGAGCTCTCACTGCTTGCCTTCCAATTCTTTCCTCTTCCCACAAGCCAAAGGCATCCTTCCTGATGGTGGGAGAGGCTTCTCTTCTTCATCATGTTCTCTCTAAAATGTATCGTCCATGTCCTAAGTTCTTTCCATCCCCTTAGGTATCCATATTTTTAAAACTAAAAGACAAGAAATTTGTTCAAAAATGTAATTTTTGTCTCATGCCTTCCCTGAGGCAAAAGCTCCAAAAATTCTCATCCCTACTGGGATGGAGTGAAGGGCAAGGTCAAGGCTTACAAGGAAAGGGATGGAGTAGATATTTCCAAGGTGCTGTCTTGCCATAGGTACAGTTCTTTTAATAGCTCATGTCTTCTGCTGGGGTCTCCAGGAGATTCTCCTCCACCTCCCAATAAATAGTATCTGTTTTCCCTACCCAGGTTTAGAACACGTTGGAAAATAAAATGTAGAGTTCATATGGGGCCCAATACATCCTCCTTATTACTGATAGAAGCCAAGCTAAAGGAGACTATGAACTGAATATTTGTATTCCCTAAAAATCCATATGTTGGAACCTTAACTCCCAGTGTTTTGGTATTTGGAGATGGGGCCTTGGGAAGTAGTCATGAGAGTATAGCCTTCACAATGGAATTAGTACCCTTACAGGAAGAGACTCCATAGAATTTGCATTCTCTCTCTCCCCCCCCCTTTCTCTCTCTCTCTCTCTCTCTCTCTCCCCCCCCCCATGGTATGCAAAGAGCCCATGTGAGTATACAATGAGTACACCTACAAGGCATTAAAAGAGGCCTCAGAATGAAACTTAACTTGCCAGCACCTTGATCTTGGACTTACCAGCCTCCAAAGCTGTAAGAAAATAAATGTCTGTTGTTTAAGCCACCCAGTCTGTGGCACTTTGTTATGGAAGCCCAAGTTGACTAATATGAACTTAGCACTAAGATTGGGGTGCTACTGTAACAAATCCCTAAACATGTGGAAGTGGCCTTGGAACTGAGTAATGGGCAGAGACTAGAAGAGCATTTGAGGTGCATGCTGGAAATGTAGATGTGAAGGGTGATTCTGGTGAGCACTTAAAAAGAAAAGATGAGAGCTGGATAGAAAGCTTCCACCTTCTTAGAGAAAACGTAAGCAATCATTAAATGTTGGTAGAAATATGAATGGTAAAGGCCATTCTGGTGAGGTCTCAGATGGAAGAGGTGATAGAACATGTTATTGGAGGAAAGGTGATCATTGTGGTAAAGTGGCAAAAACTCAGCTCAACTGCGTTCTCATTTTTTCTGGAACGTAGAACTTTCAAGCAATTAAATTGGATATTTGGCTGAGCAGATTCCTAAGTAAAGTGTTGAAGGAGCAGCTTGGTTCCTCCTGATTGTGTATAGTATTATAAAATGCAAGAGAGAGAGAGAGTAGTTAAAGAAGGAATTGCTAAGCGAAAAAGAACCAGAACTAGAAGATTTGGAAAATTCTCCACCTATCCATATTGCAAAAAATGAGGAAGCATGTTTTGAAGAGAACACTAGGAATGTGGCTGAACTATCACACAATAAAGAACTTGTAGAATTATACAAGGAGAAACACTGCTAGTTTGAACCAAAGTAGATGAAGAAGGACAAAATGAAGGAAGGCTGTTGGACTTCTTGGATTTATTTGACAAGATGGAACAATAGAGCCATTCACCTGTGAATGTGTGCTGTTTATTCTTCAAGAAGAGGGGCAAATAACCCCAAAGGCAATTCAGAGATCATCCAGACGACTGCCTTGGTTTCATCAGGCCACGTGGCCTCCACCAGGAGCAGAGCTGCCTGGTAGAGTTGAGAGGCAGGACCACTTCCTAGAACTGTGGGAGAAATGCTGCCACCCCAGCGGGCTGGAGGGCAGAGCATCAAACTACAAAGGATTATTCTCAAGCTTAAGAGCTAATGAAATTTACTTTGTTAGAGTTGGGACTTGCTTGGGACCCATCACTGCTTTCTTCCTTCTGATTTCTCCCTAGTGGAATGGGAATCTCTATCCTAAGCCTGTGCTACCATTTTATTTTGGAAGCACATAACTTATCTGGTTTCACAGGTTCACAGCTAGGGAGAAATTTTGCCTCAGTTGGAATAGTACCTTGAGGCTCACTCATGTGATTTAAATGATATTTACATGAGACTTTAGACTTTAGAATTGACACTGGAATGAGTTAAGATCTTTGGGGCTGTTCAAATGAAATGAGTATATTTTTGCATATGTGAAGGACATGAATTTTGTGGGTTCAGGGGTAGAGTGTTAGTGATTGGATATTTATGTTCCCCCAAAATTGAAATATTGAAGCCTTAACCCCTCAATGTGATGGTGTTTGTAAATGAGGTCTTTGGATCCAATTGATGAGATCAGTGCCCTTATAAGAAGAGACACTAGAGTTCTCTCCCACTCTCTCTGTCTCCACACACACAAAGAAGAGGTCATGTGAGCACAGAGTGAGATGGCAGCTGCCCACAAACCAAGAGGAGAGGGCTCATAATAAACCTATCTTGCCAGCACCTTGATCTTGGACTTCCCAGCCTCCAGAACTGTGGCAAAATAAATGCCTGTTGTTTAAGCTTCCCCGGCCTATTGCATTTTGTTATGGCAGCCCGAGCTGACTAATAGTCTCTTAGCCATATGGACTGCAAATACAGAACCCAGAACGACGCTGACACACCCACACAGGTGAGGGCAGTGCTGCTTGGAGTGCCCCCACTCATGCTAAGACCCAGAACAAATCAGACCCAGGGTCTCAGGAGGAGTGCCCATGAGAGGAAAGGTGGAGCTGAGCCTTACATTCCAGAGTCAGAGACAGGCAACAGTGTCCTTACAGAGAGCCTCTCCTTGTGGAAACCAGGAGTGAGGAAAAGCATTCCCCTTAAAAGTCACTAATAACTGCTGATTGATGCGTGTTTCCATTCATTTATTCATTCAGCAAACATGTGCTCAGGTTCTATCCTTTATCAGTCTTTTATTTCTGTGAAAAAAAAATTACCAAAAACTTGGCAGCATAAAATAACACAAATCATTACCTCACAATGTCTGGAGGTCAGAAGTCTAAGATGTGGTACAACTGGATTCTCTGCTCAGGGTCTCAGTGGGCTGAAATCAACGCGTCAGCAGAGCTGCGGTTCTTGTCTAGGTCTCATGGTATTCTTCCAAGCTCACTGGTTATTAGCAGAATTAATTTCCTTGTTGTTGTAGGACTGAGGTCCCTGTTGTCTTGTTAACTGTCAGCCAGTGTCTGCTCTCAGCTGCCAGGGGTGGTTCTCAGGTCCTTGCTACAGGGCCACTCCATCTTAGCAACAGAAAGCCCCCCTTGTGTAAAATCCCTCTCACGCTTTGAATGTCTCTAAGTTTCTCTTCTGCCACCAGCCAGAGAAAACTGTCTATTCTTAGAGGGGCTCCTCTGATTAGATTCGACCTATCTAGATAATCTTCATAATCTCCATTATTTAAGGGCAAATGATTTGAAACTTTAATAACATCTACAAAATCCTTTCACAGCAGTATCTAAATTCATGGTTGATTGAATAACCAGGGGCTGGGAATCTTGGAGGACATCTTTGAATTCTGCCTACCATGTGAGGCAAGAAACGAGGACAGAGATGACTATTGTAAAATACTTGCCCACAAGGGACTTATGATCAAGTGGCTATGGCAAATACAAAGAAGAGATTACAGGGCAATAATAGCCAAGTCAAGGAAAGTACAATGTTCTGTAGGACTTCAGAAGAGGCAGGAATAACTGTCTTTAGAAGAGTGCAGGAAGGCTTCCCAAAGAAGTGACATTTGATCTGTGTCTTTAAGCACAGAGGAGGGGGAAGGTATTCCAGGTAGAGAGTGTACTATTTGCAAAGATGGAAAAGACTATGGCAACTTTAGAGAGTGACAAGTAACCCAATGATGCTGAATCTTAGAGGACAAGTTTAGAAGAGGCAGGAGACTGGGCTGGAAACACTGGTTTGGACAAGTTTATGCAAGATGACACATGCCATCCTGAAGAACTTGGAAGCAACAAAAGATTGTGAGCAGGGAAGTGACCAAGCAAAATTTGTATTTTGGTGATAGCATGGATAATGGAGGCAGTAACTAGAGCCAGGGAAATGAGTTAGTTTACAGCATTTGAAGTTCCTCAAACTGTCTTAGTCTATTCAGGCTGCCATATAACAGATAACCAGAGACTAGGTGGCTTAAACAACAAAAATTTATTTCTCACAGTTCTAGAGGCTGGGAAGTACAAGATTAGGGTGCCAGTATGGTCAGGTTCTGGGGAGAGCCCTCTTCCTGGCTTACAGATGGCCTTCTCACTGCATCCTTACTTGGTGAAGAACAAGAAGAGAAGAATAAAGCTCTCTGGTGTCTCCTCTTACAAATGCACCAATCCCATCGTGAAAGCCCCACCCTAATGGCCTAATCACCTCCCAAGCTCCCTCCCCCCCCATAGGATGGCCTTGGGGATTAGGCTTTTAACATAAAAGTTGGGGGGGAGGGCACAAAAATGTTCAATCTATAGCACCAATCCCTATGCTCTCAGAGGCAGCACATTATAACTGGTTCATACGTGAAGAACTATGAGAGGTAGCCAGGTATCAGCAATATGAAACATGTACCACCCGTAGTATGTGTGGCCATGAGATGGTTCTTAATGACGCACAGATGCAGCATGAAATAGCCCTGACTCATGGAGAAAGTTATCACTTTTCAATTTTTTCCCATCCTTTTGATTAGCTCAAGAAAAATTCTAAGTTTGAGGCCATCTTTAACATCTTTCTAACACCTGTCCTCTCAGGTTCCACCTTTTGCAAATAACAGTATCTAGCTAGCTTAATAGTGCATTTGTTTCTAGGGATTATTTTCACTGTTGTCTTTCATTTGTTATAATCAATATTGGATTTTCTTGTTCCTATTGTGACAAATTTATTATTATTAAATAAACGCATTTAAGTTTTAAAATGGGAATCAATGTAAATGAAATGTTAAATAATACCACAGGTAGTACATTTGCTGCTGGAACAAAAAATGGTGAAGGTGGTTTCCAAATGAATTAATTTTCAGGTCACAGGTGTAATGAGAAGCAGGCAGAATTTGCAGTCAATCAAACTCGGATTCAAGTCCTGCTTCTAACTTATCAGCTGTATTTTGCCCATAGATAATTCTATGAGCCTTGTTTTCCTCCTACAAATGAAGGAGACACTACACCTATTCATAAGGTTGTAGTGAAGATTAAATGAAATAAAGTGTGAGAAACACCTTCCAGGTGGCCTTGTACACAGTGGGCACTTACAGTTCCCATCACAGTGTGTATCACTAAAGAATGGAAGTCTCTGCTTTTGGCAACACCAAATGGGAATGTAACTCCAGCACCTGCTGAGCATCTGTGGTTGATAAATGTTACTTAAGGGTATTCATCTGCTTAGGGTCTGGGACCTGTGCGGGGTGGGGGGCGGGGAGGGTCCTTAGCCTAAATCCAGTTGTTTTATAACAACTGACTTATATCAAGAAAAGGGTTTGATTCAGAGAGTGGTCAGCCCAGGCATCATAAACCAAAAGGCCCCTCTATACTTTGTCCTGGCCTTCTGCAGAACTCCATGGAAAGTAGATCTGGAATATTCAGATAAACCTGCAAATAAACATAAATGAATAATATAATAACACCATTTGAGTTACCCATCACTGTGTAAGAAACCATCCCAAATCTCATGATTCTGTGGTTGACTGGGTTAAGCTGAATGAGTCTTCTGCTGCATGTGATGTTGTCTGGGATTGTAGTCAACTGGAGGATCAATTAGGCTGGAGCACCCAAATGGCTAAAGTCTGATCTGATTGGTGTCAGCCAGAATCTCAGCAGGAAGCTGTGGCCCCCAGCACCTTGGTTTTTCCTCCACGTGGCCTCTCCATGCAGCGTGGGCTTCTCACAGCTTGGCAGCAGGATTTCAAGAGGAAGGAAGCATAAACTGACAGTCTCTTAAGGCCTGGGCTCAGATGTCTCAGAATATCACTTTCATGCATCCAAAGCAAGCACAGGACCAGTCTAGATTTAAGGGGAGGGACATCAACCCCACCTCTTAGTAATTTAGTATTTTTCATAAAGTGAGGGATAGGATTGACAGAAGCCATCGTAGGAGACTATCTACCACACCTCCTGAAGCTTTCACTTTTTGCAAAGGGTTTTTACTCTTGAAATATGTGTATATTTCAACCAAGCAATATTTTGTCTAGTAATTTATCCTAAGTAAATAATCACGGATGATCGAAAAGGTTTGGCACAAGGTTGTCCATTGGGAAAAAACTGAAACTACCTAATGCCCAACAATAGGGGACCAATTAAATCCAATGATGGTTGAGAAGAGTGTTTTAAGAGTCCATGTTCTAGAATAAGATAAAATTAAATTTAAATCCCAACTCTATTTCTTAGAATGTGGGTGATGTTGAGCAAGGTGCAGTAATTCAGCTCTTTAAGTCTCAATTTCCATATCTGTAAAATAAAGGTAAAATATAGAATTTTTTAATGATTCAATGAGATGCTACATGTAAAAGGCTCAGCACATAGTGAATGATCAATAATTGTGAACTCCTATATTATTTATGATAGCCATTAGTGCTATAAAATTAGTGCAAAATCTTTCCAATTCTTCCCATGTCCAGGCAGGTAACACTTCCATGGATTCTTATGAGTAACTTTGTGATTAGTTCTGACCAGTAAATTGTAAGTGAAAGTGGTCTATGTTACTTGTTGAGTAGCATATGTTAATTGTTGAGCAATATTGATTCCTAAGCTCCTGAATCCTATCAGATACGGGTCTGCTACTCTGTCTACATCTACACCTAAAGCAAACTGTGATCATAGCACTTAATGCAAAAGTCACCCTTGTTTTATTCCTCGCTGTTTTTTTTTTAATATGGTAACAGTTCAATCCATGCTAAGCTTTGAACAATTTAAAGACACTGCCGCACATCAGAAGTCTCTCACTCCTGCTAGTGTCCATGAGATTAAAGTGCTCTGTAGATACAAGAACTCAGCAGACTGTCCAGAGGGTTACCTGGCTTCCCTCCACCCTGGTCCTTCCCACCCCACAAAGGATCTCTCACCTAGCCTCACCCAGCCTCCTTGCAGATGGCAGTGAGGTGGAGGCAAGGGAAACCTGGTTTAACGAAAACCTCCCAAGTGATTGATCACCAAGAGGAGGTACAGCCTCAAAATTGGAATAGCTTCCTTAAGGCTTGGGTGATTTCCATGGAAACATACTGGGAACGATGCTTATTTTAAAGGGGGGGGGGAGCAGTGAATGGAATGACCTGGAAGGGCATAACAAAGTAAACAGTGTAAAAATTAAGTTGGTCCATTTTTTTCTTTTCCTTTTACTATTCTGGCACACCCTTGCTTACAAGCTAACCTAACCAGATTAGGTGCTTAGATAATAGGTATCGAATGAGTTTGAGAAAGACGCAGCATGACCCGGATTACAGCCAGCAAGAAGTTAAGAGACTCCTGTAAGAAACCAGCCAGTTAACCTTTCAGGTTTGGGAGCATCACACAGGCACCTTTGTTTTATGGGCTGTTAACAAACAAACAAACAAACCCTACATCATCAATAACAGAACAAACAGGTGCAGGCTAGCAAGAAAGTTTTGCATATAAGCTATTTTTATTTTTATTGTAAAAAAAAAATTCTGAGGAGCCAAGGGGTTGTGTCCAGGAAATGAGAGCGCTAGGGGAGAACCCCCCCCCCCCCCAAAAATCTTTTAGCTACTTCCTTCTCCCCAGCCTAGGAAACGAAAATGCCAAAAGGTCACCCAGCGCTTTGGCCATACAGTCAGCCCCCAAGGCCAAACATCCCCACCCCAGTCCCGGTCCTCGCCCCTGGCCACTCCGCTGCACACGGCCACCTGTTGCTGCCCTCGCTCCCAGAGCGGAGTCGCCAACGGCCGCTAGAGTTCGTTCTAATTCCCCAGAGCAGAGCCAGCCAGGAAGCCCCGACGCGCAGTGCTTGCTAATCTGCAGGCCGGGCGGGCGGGGACTCCGCGGAGTCTCCCAGCCCCAGGCTTCCTTTGTTTTCCCACTGCATTCAGAGGGTCAAACCTAAATCTCAGACTGCATCCCCGCACCCCCACCCGGTAGATGACGAAGCGTCCACAGGCCCGCCGAGGGGAAACGAGGTCCGTCCCCGCAGGAATGCGCGGCGCAGACAGGTCGCAGCGCGAGGGTCCGAAGTGTCGTCCTCGGGGTCTGCCATCCCTTAGAGCTCTTTAGCCGAGCACTGTCGCAGGCGCGCGGCGCCGGAAGGCAAGTTCACGGTTCCCAGGCCGAAGGCGAAGGGCGGCGAGATCCTGGCCCGCCTTTGCTCTAAGGCGCCGGAGGCGACCCTGGGGGCGGCCGCAGTTAGAGATCGGCTCCTGCCCGCTACGCGGGAGTCGCAGTTCCGAGAGTGACTCGCCTGGCTTCCGAGGGACTCCCCTGCGAGCACCGCAGGAGTGTGCATTTCTCCCAGTCTGGGAATCCCAGCCTTCCCCTGCTCCACAGGAGTTTAAGTCGGCCCCCGGGGCGACAGTTTGTTGATTGGCTCTTAAGGAAAAAAGTTTGAGGATCTTTAACCAGCCCCAGACCTGGCGCGAGCGGAAATCCCGGAATCTCCCCAGCAAAAGCGATCTGACTCGAGTCGTTACATAAGTGGGGGCTCCTTCTTCCCCTCCCTACTCCAAGCCCTCTCATTACTATTCCGGGAGCAAATTGTGTCTGGCTTAAAACAATTCCAAATTGTTATTATTTTCCCGAGTCCGAAGGCGCAGGCAGCGCCCTGGGCGCGTGGCGGCCCCACCCGGGCACAGCCCCGCGCACTGCGGAGGGGCGCGGGGCCCGGGGCGCTGCGGGAGCCGGGCCAGCAAGCGCGCCCCTCGGCGCCACGGTTAGCCACTCCACGTGCTCAGGATCAACAGTTTGTTGAGCTCGTCAGTGACACCTTGAACTTTTCATAAAGAAAATGGGTATTGCGCCGAGAGGGTTTGGCCGCGGCCAGCGCGCCGGATCGTGCTTAATATTCAATGATCTCGCTCGCGCCTCCCCCTCCTCTTCTCGCAGAAATTCCACCGAGTCCGTTACTGGGCTCGGACTTTTAAGTTAATTTATTGCCCCCCACTACCCTGGCCAGTAATGAGCGCCTTTAGGGCGAGCCTCCCCCCAGCTCCCGCCTGAAAATGACATTTCGCTGGCGTCTCTGGAGGGGGCTGAATTTCACTTTGTAACTTTCTGCGGAACCCGAGCCCGGGTGGCAGCTCGGGTGGTGGTATCGTATGCAAATACGCATGCTGACGTTACAGATCATGTGGGTTTTGGCGTAGATTCCCCACTGATCGAGGCATTTTTTTCCCCTTTTTTTTTCCTTTTTTTTTTTTTTCTTTTTAAAATTTTGGCCACCGTTCTCCGTACGGGGGCTTTTTCTGTCTGTCCGTCCGTCCGGCAGGCTGGTTTCCCCCTCTTTCCCACGGAGCCCGAGCCGGGCGCCCGCTGGGGAGTGGGGAGTGGGTGGGGGGAGCCAGCAGAGTTCCATTTTGGAACGCCCGTGCCGCGTCTCCGCGCTCCCGGCCCGGGTCCCCGCGTTCCCAGCCCCGGCGCAGGTAAGAAACTTCGCCTCGGCGCGGAGCCCCCCCACCCCGCGCCCGGCGCCGCCAGCCCCGAGCCCCGCACGCCGGGCGCCGGCCACTCCAGCCCAACTTTCCCACCGCCGCCGTCGCCGCGGCTCCCGAAAATGTGTTGTTAATGGGACTTGGCCGGGTTTGAGATTGGGAAGGGGGGACGCACGGGGAGGGGGTGTGCGGGCTCTTTTCTGCGGGTGGGAGGCGACAAGCGGACACAGAGAGAGGAGGAGATTTTTTTTAAAGAGTTTTGATTGCAAGTTTGGATAAATGGGAGCCAGACCGAGGAGGAGGAGGAGGAGGAGGAAAAAACATGTCTACGTTTCCCTATGTCGACATAAGCCACAAAAAAATATGGCGTCCGCTTTCGACAGGGCGTTACGTAGACCCGACTGTTTTTATTTATTTATTTCGTGGCCGTCTCCCTCCCTCCTTGGCCAAACTGCGGCGCTTTGTGCAAAGGGGGCCGGTCCCGCGGGGACGCCAGCGGGACGTGGCCCCGTCTCCGCGCGTTTTGGCAGGCTGGGGGCCGCGAGTGCTCGCCCCGCTCCCTCCCCCGCGCTCCCCTCTTCTCCCCTCTCCCGGTGACGATTCGCCGTAATGTGGTGGCAGGAAGCATGACGCCGTGGGTTGAGGCTGCCTCTGCTCGCGTCGCTCCCGGTGGCTGCAGGCGGCGGCGCGCGGCGCGGGCGGCCGCCGAGCTACCTGGCGCGGGCAGGGCCGGAGCGCGGCGCCGTCCCCGAGCCCCGCTCAGGTGCCGGGGCGCCCGCGGGGGCCGGGGGCTGCGGGGGGCCGCGGGGCCGCGGGCCCTGCAGCCGCCGGCGCGAGCCCGCGTCCGCCCCCCGAGCGGCAGCTGGCGCTCTCCGGCCGCCCCACAAGAGGTTAATCTTTGCCGGTGTTGCAGCTTCTTTGTGGCTTCCCCAGGACTTGGTCTCCTCGGCTTCGCAAACTTGCCCTTTTCCCAGCCGCTTTGCGGGAGGCTGCGGAGAGGAAGATGAGCGGAAAGTTGGAGACCGGCAAGCATCACAGGACGGTCCCTTCGGCCTCCGAGCTGAGCAGAGAGCTTGGGAGGCGGAGGCGGAGGCGGAGGAGGGTTTGTCAGGCTGGGGAGAAAACTTGACAGGAAAGCCAAGTTGTGATTTGCTCAGGCTGCCACCTGACTGAGAGGCTTCAAAGCCAGTGGGGTCTCTGCCTTCAACTGTTCTGCAGTGGCCTTTTGTTTGTCTGGAGCGTGGAGAGGGAGACGAGTCGATGAATAGTGACTTTCCCTGGACCCCTCCCCTTTTAAAGAGTCGTTGCCCGGCTTGGACCCCAGGGACACTGTCTTTTCAGGCCCTAGAAGTTCTTCCCCAACCTGATCTGATGTTCTCTTTCAAAAAGTTAACAGCTCCCCAAGTCTGTGGCGGGCCCTGCTGGGCAGGGTGTGGAGGCGGGAATCCTTCCCTCTCACCCCTTGAGTTGCACCAGACCTGCCACAATTACCCTCTTAAAGCACACACTCGCACGCACTTACAAACTCACTCCTTTATGTAGCGCAGAAATTAATGCCTGTGGAATTGAAGGGGCTGAGGTTCTGAGAGCTCTTCAAGATTTGAGTCAAAAGGTGATTTTCTATGTATGAGGGCAGCGAGTTTAAGCAGTTCAGTCCCAGGGCAGTAATGTCAAAAAGCGTTTGGATGACGACCAAGTGGAATAAATATCTTGTAAAACGGCACGTATAATAGTAAAAATAGATTAATGGAGCCGTCAAGTGGTTGAATGGGACCAACGTAAAGGTTTAAGTTTAAAGAGAAAGTTACATAAAACTGTATACTCATCTTCTAAGTCCAGAAGGGAAAAAAATCTACAAGACTGAAATGTGTCACTGGCAATAACAGGACCTTTGACATTAGGAAATACCATTGTTGCTTAAAGGTTCTGCTTCTCAATTGTTCTCCAGTGCACTTGTACCTTTCCTTCCAGCCAGGTTTGCTGTTACCTGAAGTTAACAGCACTTAGGGGAAACTTCAGGAGACTGAGGTTTTAGGATAAATCAGCTATATTAATTAATCGTCATCTAAAGGAAAAAAATTAAAATAGCACTGTTGTTTGCTGGCACTGAAAAAAGGGTATGCCCGTGATGTAAATGCAGTGAATCTTGACATGCCGAAAGATGATCCCACCCCAAGTATCTCATCCACGTTGAGGCCATGTGATTCGGTAGGATGCTGTGCATTGAACAAAACCAATAATGACAATTTTTGATAACAGTTGGTAACACTGGTACAGTGTGCCAAGCATGATACTGTGTATTTTAAATGCTTTATCACTTAATTCTCACTGTAACCCTATGAACTAAGTATTATTATTATCCCCAATTTACACTGGAGGAAACAGCTCAGAGAGGTGAAGAAACTTGCCAAGTCACACAGCAAAAAGTGAAGTCATTGTTGGAAGCCAGGTCTGACTTCATGACCTAAGCTAGTGCATTATAGCAGCTCCCAGATGTGGGAAGTTGTAGTTAGGATGAAAATGTAAAGGGTCCAGGCAGGATAGAGGGAACAGCAGCCACTGCCCTGGCATCTAAACTCAGGAATTTACCTGGATTTCATTCCTTTATTCATTTTTTTTTAGCAATTATGTGTTGATTTATTTATTCATTCAGCAACTATAATGTTCCTTATGCTAATAAGTGCCTATAGTTATTAAGCAATTTTACATGCCAGGCACCATCCCCAGTGCTTATCATTAGACTGTTTTGTCTTCACGACAACCCTGTGATGTAAGTACTCTCATTCTCTCCTTTTTCTAGATGAGGAAGTGCAGGCACAGTGAAGTTAGCTGTCTTGCCCAAGACCAAACAGCTAGTAAGCTGAGTGCCAGCCCCCGGAACACATGCACTGCACTGCTGCAAAGCAGGGCCCTATACCAGACGTTATGGAGATGCCGGGGAGATCGAGGCCCCTGACCTCATGCACGGCCCTGCTCCAGGCATCAGGGAGATGCTGGTGGAATAGAGACCCCCTACCCTCCAGGAGTTTGAGCAGACCGCAGGGAAACATTCATTAGGCCAAATCAAGCAGGATTAGATAAGTGCTATAATTGAGCAAAGTAACTACATACTGTGGGAGCACAAAGAAGGATGTGATTATTCTGCTCTGAGGGACTCATGGAGGATCTCCTAGAGGGGGCTTCAGCTGAACTGACCCATGAATGAGGAGGAACAATGTCTGGAGGTGTATCAGATATCACTGCATTCAGCTGCCAGCAATAGAAATCCTGCCCACTGGTGACTTAACCAGATGGGGACTTACTTGTGTCAGAGAGGGACTTACTTGTGTCAGAGAGCAACAGGGTGGGTGGGACCATGCCTCAGCTGTACCGTTGGGAACCTGGGCTGTATCTTTGCACTCTGCCTTCCTTAGAGCGTAGGCCTTTGGCCTTAGGTTTACCATCTTGTGGCAGGAAGGTGGCTTCTGCGTCTGTAGGCCTCGTGTCTCATTCCAAGAAAGAGAAAAAAGGATGCATGAGGCGCAAAGAGCTTTTTACCTAGTACTGCTCACTGTTATTGTTAACACCCCTCCCAGGGACTTCTGTCCTTAGCCCATTGACCAGAGCTGTGCGCTGGTGACCCAAACCTGCCAGGGAGGGCAGTGAAGCATCAAGTTAGGCACATTGCAGCCATGAACAAATTGGGGTTCAACTTGTAAGGGTGAACGGAGGAGCGGTGGTTGAGTTGGCAGGTGGAGCGTGTGCTGCCTGAGATGAGCAGAGGAAGAAGGGTGTTCCTGGTGAAAGGAACACGGACCTGGGAGCCATGTGCATCCTGGGGAGGTGAAAAGGGGGATGTAGGGAACGTTGTGAAAAAGATGATGCCAGACTGGGGGGTTGAACCTGGGGGAGGTTGGCTTTTAATCTAAAGGCACTAGGGAGCCATGGCAGGTTTCCTGGGAGGAATTGCCATTGTTTTAGGAAAGTAAGACTAAGACTGACAACCGCATACCTTGTGCAGACAGATCAGCTTGGCTTTTATTTGCAGTAAAATGAGTGCTGGAAAGTTTCAGACCAGGGACCAGTTTCGCCTTAGGGCAGAAAGAAGACAGTGTACAATAAAGAAGTGTGAGGGATGGTGGGGAGATTTTCTTTTAGGTCCTGCCAGTAAGAATCCAAATTTAACCTGATGTTAGTCAGCTGTTACCAGGAGGCAACCAGCTTTCCTTTCATGGTAACTAAGTGAGTGGAACCAAAAA
Organism: Mirza zaza; assembly: GCA_008750895.1. Classification (NCBI taxonomy): domain Eukaryota; kingdom Metazoa; phylum Chordata; class Mammalia; order Primates; family Cheirogaleidae; genus Mirza; species Mirza zaza. The sequence continues at coordinate 54,945 of VSMD01120227.1, forward strand.
AGCTGCAAAAGGTACCATGTACTCTGCAAGCACCACACTTGCTTTTCCCAGACCTCCGGGACTCCCAGGTCCTTGCTGCAGCTCCAGCTCTCACCAGCAGGATAACTCTGGTCATGACCTTCACCTTTGCCTATTTACATCAAGGACATGATATCAGAGGGCCTCAGAGGCCTTCCCCTCATCAGATTTCCCACGCCAGATTTCTCCAGCAAGGACCCACATCTCTGATTCTCTTTGCTCAATTTATTACATTAGCTTTATGACTTTGGGCTATTACTTACCTCTCTGAACCTGTTTCCTCATCCCCCAAATGGAGATAATTTTAGTGGCTGCTGTACGGGTTATTGTGAAACTTAAGAAATTTATAATAGGCCTTAGCACAGCACCCTAACACATGGATTGTGCTCAACAGATCATCACCACTGTTGTCATCATCACTGCCGCCACCTCTCAGATGTGACTTTATTGTAGAGGTGCCAAGTCATTAACATGCGTGGGCTTAATCATCCATCCCGGGACCCTGACCGTCCCATCTCATTGCCATTCCTTTCTTACCTCTGCCCCACACACGCATGCACTCATTTTGTGGCAAGTCGGAGCAACTGTTGAAATGGAAATCTGTCTTGGGAATATCACAGCGAGACGCTGGTGTGGTGTTCAGGTACTATAATATGCTGTGTCATGGCCAGATCCAGACAGGGCTGTTCTGGAAGGATGCTTAGCTGTGCACATGCCCCATTGGTAGACAATAAGGTGGACATTGTTTTCAGTATTGACAAGGCAGTTTCATCTTTAATGGAAAAAAAATTTCCCTCCTGTTTCCCCTCCCCCACCGTTCTCTGAGGCCCCCACCCTACATTGAACAGGTTGTGATTGTTAGAACATCCACCCACAATCTGTTTCCTGTTCTTATGCTTGTAATCATGCATTTAAGAGGGGTTGATTGGCAATGGGTGTGTATGTGTGTGAAACAGACCCCAAGGAGAAGAACAGTCCTGATGACAGTATAACAATCTTCACCCAGACTTTAAGTGGAATAGAGAAGAGAGAGCCAGAAACAGTTTTCTTGCTGATATCTCTATCTGTGCCCCTGGACAATTTACCTGTTAAAAGCCACAGCTCACACCCCTTCTTCCTCTTTCTCTCCCTGCTACCCCCGATACTACAAACACTTAGTAGAGTTTAAATCTGGTTACACAATGTTTCTCTGCAATATTTAACACATAACAAAATCCGCAGGGGATCAGTATTAATGAGTGTAGCTCAGGCATTCATTTTGGTATAAAGGGTATATTTTAGGGGTGCACAGGTGTGGTTTGAGATGGAAGAGTGGGAAACCCATGCTGGGTTTATCTTGCAGGGGGAAACTAGCAAAATTCTGGGAACCATTTGCTGTCAAGTTCAGGGTGGGGAATAGATCCTGTATCTGGGGCCTCAGGAAGTGGGGAAATTGAGTTAGCTCCTTCTTCGGAAGGTAATCCTCCCTACTGGGGGCCCAGGGCCCACTTGTGAGAGAAAGGAGCTTGCTGTTGAGGAATGTAGAGGGAAGATTGTGAATGAGAGTTCCGGGGCTGCAGGTTCTGCTCCGCTTGGTTGGATGCCTGCAGCTGCAGCTGTTGGGCTCCAAAACATCTTCAGAAAACTGAGGAGGGACCAGAAGTCTAAGTCAAGGAGGAAGCAGCACGTGTGTATGCACACATGCGTATACTACAGAGGTGCCGGCTTAAACCAGTGTTGCAGAAAGACGAGAAAAACATTCCTCAGCAGGCCTGGCATTTGTGCCCCCATAGCCATCCCACCACCCCCTACAGCCTTGTCTACTCTGGCTGGCAAAACTCAACAAATGCAAAGCTCCCTACACACCCAGATGCACAAAGCTCCCCACATACCCAGACATACCACAAAGCACACAGTGTTGGCCATTTTAAGAACTGCAACTGCTCCGAAAATTAAGCACCTAGGACTTACTAGGCACTCTTGCTAAATGCTTCCCATTCACTATGTCATTTCATCTGACCGTGAGGAATAAATTAAGAGCAGTGGTACAATCCACTTTAAAGATAGGAAAAGAAAGCTCAGAGAGGTTAAGTATTTGCTCAAGATCACAGAGCAAAGGTAGCAGAGTCACGATTTGAACTCAAATCGGTCTGGTTCCAGAACTTCCTGAAGTTGCATGTAAGTCTCCAGGTGGCTAGCCCCACATCAGCCAAGAAGGAGGGGTGGGGGGAAGGATGGTTTTAGATGGTGCTGTGGGACAGCCCGAATGCTTTTCCAATAAGGGGTGTTGGGGTGTGTGCCTGTGTGCACGGATGTGTGTGCACGTGTGTGTGTGAGACAGCGTTTAGTCAAAACAGGGGAGAATTACAAACCTATGAGTATCTATAGCCTCCCCCAAAGCACCCCCCAAAAAAGAGACAATTCTAAAGCCTCTGTCAGTGCCCACAGGGCACTGCACCCTCTCCACCCTCTCATCCCAGGGTCTGGAGAGAAGGAGCCCCAGTGGGCTGGGAACTGCAGAGTTGGAGCCCAAGGAGAATCTGGGTGCTGCTCTTGGGATGCGGAGCCTCCAGCCTCGCCAGCCAATGGGGGCCGGGGGTGGAGGGAGCAGGCGGAGGGAGGGTGGAGAATGGTTGTGTTGCTGTTTTTATACAATAAAAGAGGATCATTGTAATTGGGAGCCTTTGAATCATAACACGTCTGCCTATGGCTCTCTCCAGCTGCAGAGCCATTGAGTTAAATAGCGCACAGAAAACTCCTTTCAGCTGATATTACGTTCCTGCTGTTCTTAAAATATGAGACTAGGCTGATTCCCTCTAACGACAAAGCCATCTCAGGCTCCCCCAGCCCCTTGGGTGTAGTCAGAACCCCTGGGGAGCTCCTCGTTCTGTGGAGGAGGACGGTTCCGAACTTGTTTTTATTTGCACTACACCCTGGCTTTTAGGAAACGGACCCTTTAAGATATTTGTGCACAGCTGGGTCAGAGCTGGGTGTCATGGCCGAGTTGTTTATGGTGGGTGGTGGCCCGGAGAGGGGGTAGGGAGGGGCCAGAAGCCAGCACTGGCAGGCAGGGGGTGCCTTTGCTTGTGTGTGGCAGGGAGGAGAGAATAGAGGGGTACAGACTGACAGCTGGAAGCCAGAGAAAGAGACTGCCCTCTGGCCAAGACAGTTAGGAGCAGGGATGGGTTCCAGGCAGGAGCAGATTAAAGGCTGGTTCTCCCCTAAACTCTCTTCATGGAGCACTCTGCTGTTTCATTATCTCTTGTAGAACTGTCTGTTACTTTCTTCCGGGGAACTTTGTGTTACAAAATTGGTTCTGAACCGGTGGTGAACTTCTGCCAGAGACATGTAGTCCAGGAGAGCTCAAAGCCTCCGCATGACTTCACATTGTTTCCAAGAGCAAAGGCTCTTGGGGGAACAGAGCCGCAGAGAGGAAATGGTTTTGACAACGCCGTGGGTTAATGGGAGACATTGCAAAGACCGAGGACTGTATTCAACAGCGTGGACTTGGACAGTGCCTGACTTGGCCTTTGTAGAAATGGGATTTATGGATCTCCTGGTATAAGGAATGATGTTCTCTGGAATTACTAGAAGGGAATTTGGGTGGGGGGGCGAATGAGTCTAATAGCAACATGGTGCATTAGTAAGATCAAGGAATGCTCTAACTGGAAGAAACCTTAGGGATCCCCTAGTCCAGCTTGGGAAAACCCAGAAAGGTATAAGGGAATCGGCCCAAGGTTACATGATCTATGGCTGTGTATTATTTTCTGTCTTCTCTACAGTGTAGCTAAGGTCCTTCTGTTTCCTGAGGTATTCCCTGACCGCCAGCTCACCACAGGTGCGCACCTTCCTTCCCCACTCTGTTCCTCTTTCCAGTCAGCACTCACTGAGCACCTGCCAGAGGAAGAAAAGGATGTCCCTTCCCTCAGGAAGTTCACAGTCATTGGCATTTAACCAGAAAAACTGCGAACAACATCGTAGCTCTCACTGACATGTAGGCGTAATTCTAAGTGCTTTTTGTGAGTGTCCTCAGACAGTCCTAAGAGATATTGGGATTCTGTTATCCCCATTTATCAGACAAGGAAGCACTAAATGGGGAAGTCCTTTGTCCAAGGGTTCTGGAAGCCAGGCAGTCGTACGGCACACCTGGTCCTCATAAAGTCTGGATAGTGCAGCCCCTCCTACCCTCCACACACCTGTGGCTCCAGCAAGAGAGCTGTGGCGCCTCCTGTATGGATTAGAACAGGTGGCTGAGCCACAAGCCAGCGCTGAGGATAACAGCAAGGACGGGAGTGCATTCAGGGCTTGCCAATGGGCTCCTTCGTTCATGGGTTTTTCCAATTTGTTGAATGCTCCAAATACCCTCACACCACAGCCCATGTCGTTGGCACAGCAGCTGAGAAGGTAATATGAAGGGCAGAGCCAGAACTCAGCACAGGGTTTTGGAATCCAAGACTTGAAGAATTTTATCCCCATCAGGCAGGCAGCAGCTGCTGCAGCCAGAAGTAGCCCACTGGGAGACCTGCGTGGGCACAGGCAGATCACTTAAGGGACACAGAAGCACTGGGACTGCCCAGGTTAGTCCACCAAAGTCCTCCTAAAAACCAAGGGACTTTTTGGCACTTTAGGCAGTCTTTAATTGAGCAGGAGATTCTTATTTGAGCAAAATAACAAGCATCGAATATGACATATAGGGCACTAACTGCCTGTGTCAGGCACTGTGCAACTTTGTGCATGGCATTATATAGCCTCATTTTCTAAAGTTGCTTTATTGAGATATAATTTACATACTCAGAATTCACCCATTTTAAGTGTTTATTGATTTTAGTATATGTGCAGCATTATGCAACCATTACCATAATGTGACTAGAGACCATTTTTATCATCCCAAAAAGAAACTCCATGTACCCATTAGCAGCCACTCTCCAATCCCCTCTCCAGCCTCCCAACCCCAGCCCTGTATAACCACTAGCCTACTTTCTGTCTCTACAGATTTGCCTTCTCTGGGGAGTTCATGTAGGTGGAATCATATAACATGTGGTCTTATGTGTCTGGCTTCCTTCACGTGCATAATGCTGTTGAGGTTCATCCACAGTGTAACACATATCAGTATTTCATTCCTTTTTATTGCCAAGTAGTATCCCATCGTGTGAATATAGCACATTTTGTTATCCATTCACCAGTTGATGGAGAACTGGATTGTTTCTGCTTTGGGGCAGTTATGATAATGCTGCTGTGAACATTTGTGTGCAAGTGTTTGTGTAGACATGTGCTTCTCTTTCTCTTGGGTAGATACCTGGGAGTGGAACTGCTGGGTCATACGGTTCCAAACTTCCAAAGTTCTACAAAGTGGCTGCACCATTTTTATGTTCCCATCAGCAGCATAGGAGGGGTCTAGTTTTACCACATCTTTGTCAACTCTTGATATTGCCATTAGCCCCAATTTAGATAAGGAAACTGAGGCACAGGGAAGGAAAGGTCACATGGCTAGAAAGAGAGAAGGAGCAGGACTCACACACTAGTCTGGACAGTGGACTAACCCGAGCCAGAACTAGGCTAAAGCAAATGAGGTAGCCAGTGTGCAAAATGTAAGGTGGTGCCCACTCTCAGACTCATACAAGTGCAGAGTCAGCACCTGAGAAAAAGAGCCTCCTTAAATTTTGCTTTCTGAGTACCTAGTCCTGGCCGGTGCCACCACCCAGCTCCTAGTGTAGGGCACTGTGCTCAGTTTTAGGAGGTGCACACAAAGATGGCCATGCTGCCACCCCTTCCCTGGAGGTACTTAGTCTGGCTGCAAATGCACGGAGAAGCCGTGCATTTACAGCTCCCCACAGCTAGCCTAGCTAGACTTGCAGAGCTCAAATCACTGCTCATGGGGTTGCTATGAGAATCACAGGGCATCATACCTGTGAAGTGCTTAGCACAGTGCCTGGCACCTAGGCATGCCTTAGAAATGCTGGCTGGTGTCATTGTTGTCACTGACATACCTCTGACCTTGTGTGCCTTGAGGATGCCTCCGAGTCACGGTAGCTTGAGAGACATCCTATGCCTTGCATATGTGACTGGGAGCCCCATCTGCATGCACTCCACAAAAACAGAGGTCATCACCCACTGACCACGAAATGGCCTGAGATAGGGGAACTGGACATACCTGCTGAGCCTGACCCAGGCATCTTGGGTCCCAGCCACGGAGCTCAGCACTGGCTGTAGTTTAGCTCACCAATTCCCCTCTGGGCTGTGGGTGTTCCGTGTCTGGCTCTGTCATCGCCAAAGCCAGAGTGCAATTCCTGTGCTCCCCAAACATGAGAAAATACCTGCTGGATAATACTTATGGGAGCCACGGTGAGCCAGGGACAGGATGGCTTTGGGTCCTTTCTGCTAAATGGACAGCCCCCTGGTCTTCTCCAGCTGGGAGTAGGGACCATCTCATTGGCCTGTTTATAAACAGCTGAGCCTGCTGGTCTTCCAGGGGTTGGGTCAGGGAGGGGAACGCTGATTGTTCTGTGGTAGGAGATTTGGGGAATCAACTTCAAGATTTCTGAATGGGCCAGGCACGGTGGCTCTCGCCTGTGATCCTAGCCCTCTGAGAGGCCGAGGCAGGTGGATCATTTGAGCTCAGGAGTTCAAGACCAGCCTGAGCAAGAG
>VSMD01120229.1:0-83717 GCA_008750895.1 Mirza zaza
TTTATTGCCCAGGCTAGAGTGAGTGCCGTGGCATCAGCCTAGCTCACAGCAACCTCAAACTCCTGGGCTCAAGCAATCCTGCTGCCTCAGCCTCCCAAGTAGCTGGGACTACAGGCATGTGCCACCATGCCCGGCTAATTTTTTCTATATATATATTAGTTGGCCAATTAATTTCTTTCTATTTATAGTAGAGATGGGGTCTCGCTCTTGCTCAGGCTGGTCTCGAACTCCTGAGCTCAAATGATCCGCCCACCTCAGCCTCCCAGAGAGTTAGGATTACAGGCTTGAGCCAACGTGCCCGGCCTGAGAGTATAGTCTTATTGTGACAAATTTAGATTGGGAGTTCTTCCTACCCAAGACCCAGAATAAGACAGATAAGCTTCCTTGTCATCCTCCTACACTGGCTGGACAGATTTTTCTGCCCATTTCCCTAAGGGTATAGTTCCTTGAGTGTCCTCGTTTGTGTGGAGGTTGTAGGTCTTATTCCACCAAACCCTTGTCCCTTGCCTTTTGGCGCCTTTGAGACTCCAACCCCTTCTGCCTCCAACCACACTCAGTTCATCCACTCAATCCTCTTTTTCTGACTCCTGGGAATTATCTCCATTTTCTGGCATTTAAAAGTGTGTTTGCTATAGTTTATCCAGCATTTCTAGACAATTATTAGTGGGAAAGTTTTTTGATTTTCTAGTCCAAAATATTGCCAAAAATGGAAACCCAGTAGACTAATTTTTAGTCTTTTCCTCATTCTGTGTACATGAGTCTATTTTTGTAAAAGGGTACTTTGTTCCCTTATTTTCTGTTATATATATTTACCACTTTTCTCCTCTTCTTTTACATTTACAACAGTTACATTATAGAACTAAATACCTTCTGTTAATAATACTTCATATATAAACTATTCTTTTTTCCCCTTAGTATTTGGTTCTCTTTAGTAACCCTATTAGTTTTAGGGTTACTAAAAATCCCCTTAGTAATTTCCCCTTATTATTACTGGTTCTATTTCATGTCCTTTCCTAACTATTTTTTATACAATTTTCTAGTGAACAGGCACAAAATATAGCTAGTATTTGATCTATATGGTGCCTGCTAATTTCAATAATCTATCTTCAAATAATAAAACAAACTATCTCAATGTTGCTTATATTAAACAAACAAGCAAACAAAACTTCAGGTCAACAAAACTGCTAGCAGTGTTTCCACACATACTATTGTCAAAATACTGGCAAACGTGGTGGCACTAGGTAGCTAAGTTTTGAAAGTTCAGTGCTAGCATTGCAAGTTATAATTCTAATGAAAATCTTGACTTGGTTCAAACTCTCTTTTAGGCCTAGATAAATTTCTTTTGCTCTTAGATCTAGGAATGCATGCATATAAATATTTCTACTCATATACAAGTATATCAAGTATACTCGACACGGATACTATTTGCAGTCTAGGAGTGCTACAGCAGAGGTCCAGCTTTTAACACTGTTCATCCTTACTCATAGCTTACGTGAAATTTCTCATCTACCTGACACCAAGTAAAAATCAGATAAGTACTGAAGTGACTACTCTTATTATTGCTACCATCAAAGTTACACATTAACTAATTTATCACTCTTGGCCAGATATGGTAGCTCACGCCTATAATCCTAGCACTCTGAGAGGCCGAGGTGGGAGGATTGGGTAGTACTTAGTACTTTAAAGATGTCAAAGTTCTTTTTCAACATAAATATACTTAGGGCAGTGTTTGAATGTTGCTGTTATTTTTCAGTACTTACAATTTCAAGTGAGAAGGTACAATCTCACTTAACATTAAAGCTTAAGCTAAATTCTCCTAGTCTTTAGAATCTGGGGGAGCTATCTTTTAGTGGGTTTTTTTGTTGTTGTTATGGTTGTTTTTGTTTGTTTGTTTTTGAGACAGAGTCTCACTCTGTTGCTGTGGCTAGAGTGTCCTGGCGTCAGCCTAGCTCACAGCAACCTCAAACTCCTGGGCTCAAGCAATCCTACTGCCTCAGCCTACCGAGTAGCTGGGACTACAGGCATGTGCCACCAAGCCCGGCTAATTTTTTCTATATATTTTTAGTTGACCAATTAATTTCTTTCTATTTTTAGTAGAGATGAGGTCTCGCTCTTGCTCAGGGTGGTCTCGAACTCCTGAGCTCAAATGATGCGCCCGCCTCGGCCTCCCAGAGTACTAGGATTACAGGCGTGAGCCACCATGCGGCCAAGAACTATCTTTAGTTGATTATTTGTGTGTGTGTCTTCTCCCTGGTGGTCACTTAGGAGTATGGGAGACATGAATAAATTATCTTGTTTTCTTGTTCTGATAATACCATATTGCAGACTTGAAATAACATTCTAATCCCACTAATTGTTTTTAAAGAAATAACACGATTTTGATTTTGCAAATTTTATCACACCAAGTTCTCCACATTTGGGTACACCAAGATCTTACCATTGAAACCCTTGCTGGTGTTAAGCAGATGGATAATTTTGAAATATGTACGTATGGAATTAAGTTCTGTGACTATCCAAATACGCCAACCACTTCCATGGCATTTGGAATTATGCAATGGAAAATGTTTTCAGTGATGCCCTTTTACGTGTTAATTTTGCAAAATTTATTCTTGATTATAATTTCAAATCACCTGAGCAACAGAAGAAAATTCGAAGTTATATCAAAACCAAGAACTTACTCAAATTTAGCATTAAGAAACAATTTTCAATTAATTACTTGGCATAAACTGAAGATAACCCATATTCAACAAGCAATTCTGGTTGACATTTCCCAAAACATGACATATTGAATATGTTGTTTTTGTCCAATACCCCCTAAATTAAGGAAAAAATTAAAGAAGAGGGTATAAAATCATTTACTCCCATGTGACTCAGAAAACTTTAATTAGTTACACCTTTAAGGAAGAAATTTGCTTCTGTTAAACTTTGTTAAAATCTGTAATTTAAATGACCTTTAAATTTCAAGACTTTTTCATGACACAATTGTCCAATCTTCATATTAATGAAGGTGCCAGATATTTTAATTCCCTGCAGATTTGCCAAGTGTCTCTAGTTTGAAACAAGATTTAACTCTAAGGTGTGTCCCTTTAAAATAAAACAAAACCAAAAACTTTCTTTTACGTTAAAAGAATTTTTAACAATATATTATGGCCGGGCGCAGTGGCTCATGCCAGTAATGCTAGCACTCTGAGAGCCCAAGATTGTTTGAGCTCAGGAGTTCGTGACCAGCCTGAGCAAGAGCGAGACCCCATCTGTACTAAAAAAAAAAAAAAAAAAAAATAGAAAGAAATTAATTGGCCAACTAAAAATATATAAAATATTAGCCAGGCATGGTGGCGCATGCCTGTAGTTCCTGTACTTGGGAGGCTGAGGCAGGAGGATCGCTTGAGCCCAGGAGTTTGAGGTTGCTGTGAGCGAGGTTGACGCCACAGTACTCTAGTCCGGGCAAGAGAGTGAGACTCTGTCTCAAAAATATATATATATATATTACATATATATATATGATTTATATTTGAAACACATAAAATATCTTCAAGTTTAAAATTTCTCTTCCATATTTACTTGGGGCAACATTGGCACCTCAATTTTCAATACTTAATCTTTTGCTTTACTTTTGAACGTTGCATTTGTTTAAAATATACATTGTAAAAAATCACATTGCCATTGAACTTAGGCCAAATGCTTTGAAAGAGTAAATTTAGGGGGACTGGAGGAATGAGATAAAATGTCTATAAATAGCCACTCGTGTGTAGCATCTACTATATAATAAAGTGTGTAATTCTGCCGTGCAATGTAAATAATGATAGTAATTTGCATTTTCTTATTACTATGCATCCTTGAATGGATTTTATAGCCTTTTGCCAATATTAAGGTCTATTTCTCACTTCATTACATCCCCAGGGTCCCTAGTATGATGACAGAGGGGCAATAAGCTGTCCCTCTGTTTTGCACACAGATCTTACAACAGGTACACATCCAAATGCCTTTTTACCCTGCATTTTCAGTCTCACAAACCCAAAAGCATTGTAGTCCAAGGCTGGATCAATGCCACACAGAGCCAGAATAATGTAACTACACTTTCACCACCATCCTTATGAACACCCTTCTGTCTTTCTTAATCATGATGATCGCAGCGATTCTATCTCAGGGCAATTATGCTAGACTCAAGTAGGGAGAATAAGGAAAGATTCCAAAACAAGAAATATTTTTAAAGTTTTACCAGCCTGGAGGGCCCATTACTCGTGTGCAAAATAATGTGATCGAGAAATTAAGTTTATTTTTTTCTGGAGACTCAATACAAAAGACTAAGGGGGATTTTTTTTTTCCCCCAAGCAATTAAGCCTTAGAGTTCTGGGGTATTGGGCTTGCCTAGCCCAGGGGAACTTGAATGGCTAGGAACTTTGGGACTTGAAAGTGAATTGTCAAAACACCAGGCCCTAGAGGCGAGTAGGTGAGAGAGTTGTGTGTGAGAGGAGCAGCCCAATTCCATGAAGAATTCCACGGTAGGGATGTGGACCAGCCTTGAGGGTCAAGACAGTGGGATTGCAATACCCTGCATGGTATCCAGGGTTTAGCCACTGAAACATGCCTATGAATTTACCTGGAGACCTTGCTAAGATGCAGATTTGGATTCAGGAGGTTTTAGGTGGGACCAGAGGCTGCATTTCCACCTCACCCTGAGTAGCCAGAGTGTAGATCAATCCTGTCTCTATATAGTTCTCTTGGAGGTGGAGATATGGTAAGGACTTTGAAGGAAGGGGCACAGGGAAGTCTAAATGCCAAAGTCTGTGGCATCAGGAACAGTGACAAAAGTTCCAGGTGGCTAAGTTGTATACTGAGAGAAAAAACACTACAGCAAAAGAGCTGCCAATCTTCAAAGGGATTGTTCTAGCCTGTACAAAGAGCATCCATTGTAACAGACTGCATTAAAAAACTGAAGACCAAAGTCCTTTCTCCAAATTTCCTGGCCTATTTCCCCAACACCTCCTAGGCATCTTGAATGACCTTGAGAAAGAAAGAAACCCAATTGGCCTCAATCTCCAACAGAATGAATTTCCAAACTACCTTGGCTTAAGACAGCAACAGTGGAGGATCTTGAGCCAGATATATTTAATATAAAAATTTTTTTAATGTGAATTTTCTTGAGCTCATGTGTATGGAGCAAATTCATATGAGTTAACTTTTCCAATCTGGAAATTAGAGAGAACCAGATTTTGGAAGTGATAAATAACCACTTATTAGTTATTCAATCACCAAATGGTAGGGGATGATGAATGGAGTCCCTAAACTCTAATATGTAGGATTTGGGGGCTTCTTACAAGAGAAGGAGGAGGGAAGTGGGAGGACTTCACAGTCAGTCTGCAATTTTGCCATGGTCATTGAAGACAATGGACCTTTCCCTTTATACACGTTCTTGAAGTTGCCGTTTGAGATTTTTCCCTCCTTCGAGTCCTCGATCTTCATTTAAAAATGATTCCACCAGTATAAACACGTTCAGGAGAAAGACCCACTTTGATTTTCTTCTGCCAGCATCTTCCAAAGATAGCCTCGAATCCCATTCTCTCAAAAGAACAAGTCTTAAAAATAAACTAAGGCAGTAAGTGCTGTGTCCAAAACCAAGTTTCTTCCAAAGCTGAGAGTAATAAAACTCGGGGCTCCCTTTCCCTAATCCAATTTTAAGAGAAAATGCCTTCTGTTGGCAATTTTGTTTCTAATTTATGATCCTGCCATCCCCAGGACTTGATGTTTTATTAGAGTATTTCCAAATCTGGTTGTGATTATACATGAAAAGTTTGTGCCTGTGTTCATCAATGTCACAATTCACACGGAGACACCAGCTTGCCTTGCCGGTAAATCTTCCAGAAGGGCTAAAATCCAGAAGGGCTAAAATCCAGGCAGAAGGTGAAGGTAAAAAGAAATTACTGCATCTTTTTTTCTGATCATCTGTCCTTGACAAATCAGATGACACACAAAGCGAACCATATAGTGTTTTCGCTTGGCCAGCAATTTGTTTTTAATTATTTGCCAACATGTAACACATAGGAATTTCATATAAATTCCAAATGTCTGGTTCCCTTGAAAAATCAGAAGATCTGGCAACATTTGACAGGTGTCCCTCGTGGCTGAGTACTGGTGTGGTGGACATCTGTGACACTTTTGGCCGCCAGCCTGTGAACCCCTCTCCTCTATTCAGGAACGTCCCCAGTTCACAAGTCCTGGTGAGAGGCAGATGTCATTTCCCACAATTTAAGGTACATACAAGATACTCACCAGCATGCAACCCAGGCTTGGCCAATTAGGCATGTCTCCCAGACTTATAAATGGGGTGCTAATTTTAGGAATAATGCACGACAGAAGTGGTGAATACTTTCTGACACTGGAAGGCAAAAGCAACATCTAGTTTCTAAGCAGCAAAAGCAGAAGTTTCCTTACCTGTTGGGTTCGGTGGAGTAATTCTGACCATGGTTTCAGGTGCATGACCAGTCTTGGCCCCACTTTCCAAGCCAAACTGTCCTGTCTTCCAAGTGACAATGCGAGCTATCCAGTATCTCATTATACTCCTTTTCTGCTTTAATCTTAACTGTGCCCCCTTGAGGCAGGGCATTGTTTCCACTCACCCCTCTTTCTTCATAGATTAACTTCCAGGCTACTCAGAGGTAGGCGAGTTTGTAACTCTGGTCTTTATCTCTCTCTTTCTCTTTATAACAAGAGTACTAGGAAGAAGGTAAAGATCACCTAGTGCAAGAATCAGCGAAGTTAGGAGAAAAAGCTTCACAGAAGCTCCACCCATCATTTCCGCTTAGGGCTAATTGGGCAGAAGGGGGTCACGTGTGCATCTCTTAAGCCAATCAGTAGCAAGGGGACTTCGATTGCAAGGGGACTTGGATTGGCTTAGCCTAGCGCAGTAAGTAGTTCAGCTGAATTTATTTTATTTTATTTTATTTTATTTATTTATATTTTTGGAGACAGAGTCTTGCTTTTTTGCCCAGGCTAGACTGAGTGCCCTGGCGTCAGCCTAGCTCACAGCAACCTCAAACTCCTGGGCTCAAGCGATCCTCCTGCCTCAGCCTCCCAAGTAGCTGGGACTACAGGCATGCGCCACCATGCCCGGCTAACTTTTTTCTGTATATATTAGTTGGCCAATTAATATTCTTGCTATTTACAGTACAGATGGGGGTCTCGCTCTTGCTCAGGCTGGTTTCTAACTCCTGACATCGAGCAATCCGCCCACCTGGGCCTCCCAGAGTGCTAGGATTGCTGGCGTGAGCCACTGCGCCCGGCCTCAGCTGAATTTTAGAATCACCTGGGAGGCTGTCTATAGTGCCATTGCAGGTTCCCATTCCCAGAGGCCAGACTTAATTGGTCTGGCCGGACTTCTGGCAATTGAATTCTTAAAGTGTCCCAGATGCTTTTAACGTCCAGCCAGTACTGAAAATGATTCCTCCAGTCTAGTCCCCTCCCCTGCCCATTTTACATATGTGAATACTGAGGTCCAAAGAGATGTTAAGTAACTTGCCCAAAGGACTATACTTTCAATTAATAGAAAAAACTGAAATAAACAAAACCACATACACACGCAACATTTAATAGGACCACTTTGTTTTTTCAGAATATGCATGTAGTACTGTTAAATAAAATGTATGGGAGGCCATTGTTTTAGACTAAGCTCCTGCACTAGGCCCCAATCGACCAGACCAAGCAGAATGGAGGCATCCATGCTAGGTGTCGCGTAATCAAACTGAACTTTAAAATGGGCCAGTTTAAAAAAATAAATAAATAAAATAACAGAAGATTTTTTTGGGCCCAGGGCCCAGTCAACCTGAGCAGACATTTTAAGAAAGTTCCCTCTGCTTTAATCCTGTAAGGAAAGTAACTTTGACATGGCCAATCTCCTTTCTGTCCTTTCTTCAGCTTTTTCTGCTTGTAAAGTACATCTGTCTGCTCAGCTGATTGGAGCACCCTTCTATTTTATAGACGGGATACTGCCTGATTCATGAATTGCAAATAAAAGCCAACTGGATCATTAAACTCGATTTGGTGAAATGTGATTTTTGGACCGTCCTCATTGTTTTTCTTAGAAAGTAAAGTCCTGGAGAGCTCAAGGACTGAGAAGCAATACAGTGTAGCGAAGTAGCTCTCAAACTTGGGCAAATCAGAATCCCTTGGAGGGCTTTTTACTACACAGATGGCTGGGCCCCACCACCACAGTTTCAGATTTCATGGGTTTGGGGTGAGGGGAAGAATAATTAGGATTTCTAACAAGTTCCCAGGGGATGCTGCTGCTGTTGCTGCTGGTCTAGCATGAGCTGAAGAATCAGACTCTCTTGGTAAGATCCAGTTCCACCCCCACACTGAGAACTTGAACAAGTTACTTAATAAATCTACAAAATGTGGCCAGTGATAGTAACTTGGGTTTCTTGCAACAACTGAGTGAACATAATAAATGTAAAGCACTTAGAACAGTATCTTGCCCAGAGTGACTACCTAGTGGATATTATTATCCATTATCAATCATTCATTCATCAAACAATCATTAGTTGGTGCTTCCTTTGAGCCAGGCACCAAAAGTACAGTGCTGAATAAGTCAAAATTTCTCCTCTCAATGAGCTTACAATCCACTGAGGAGGCGCACGACAAGATGATCTTGTAATGCATAATATAATGTCACATGGAAGAATTCTCCATTCCAAGCAAACTGATCGGCAGGTGCGCACAGAGTTTTATAAGAACTTGTTCAGATCTTGTTCTAATCTTCCAGCTCAAAGAGGTGGCGGCATCGTGCTTCTAATGCAAAGGGTCTTTAGCAGGATGGCTCCTACCTTGGTAGTAGAATAAAGCCCAGGTGATAGCACAGTCCCACTAGCCAATCCTTTAGGTTTTGTTTGAAAGGAAAAATTTGAAACCAGAACAGGATAAGTGAAGAACGTTAAAAGGGAAGGAAAAAGTAGGCTGGCGTTGCGCCAGATGCTTTATATGTTATTTCATTTAATCCTCACAACCATCTTTTGAGTAGCTATTATCAGACGAAGAGAGAGAGGCAGCCTGCCCAAGGCTAAGTGGGAAAAGTGGCCTGCCGATGATCTGAACACCAGCGTTAAAGTTGACCTGGGAAGGAAGCAGAGAATAGGGCATCTATTTGCCCCCCGTCCTTCTGCTCCGTCCCTAAAGCAGGTGACCGCCACGTAATCAGAAGCAAGGGGTACAGCTACCTCCGGATCAGATCACTGTTGGCCTGGGGACAGCCTCCTTCCCTTCCAGGGTTTTTGGCTTTCTCATCATGTTAAAAAATAAAGAAAAGACTTTATTGGGGATGCTATACGCACTCGTGGCTGGAAAATACAGACCAGCAAAAAAGGAAGAAAATAAAGCTGATCCAGAATCCCCTCACCTCAGGAAAAAAACTCTAAAATTTTGATACCGCTTCTCCTCAGTTTCTCAGATCACAGGGACTCGGTCGTTGGGGCTTATTAGTTAGCCCCTTCCCGTTACACGTATTATTAACCCAACTGAAAGGTTTTTGTGTTTGTTTTCTCCCCGGAGTCGTCTGCTTGGGGCTGGCTCTCTAAATTTTGTTGGGGTGAGGGACGCGGATTCGGGAGCTAGGCAGGTTGGAGTTGTTTTGTTTGGGGTTTACTTGTTTTTTTTTTTTTTTTACTTCCACATATTCGCCTTCCAGCTTTGGAGCTGAAGGTTTTTGCATACAGGCATCTATATTGAAGAACCGGCCGTGTCGCTTGGGGTTGTTTTCCACTTAGGATTCTTTTTAGCCCTGGCAGCTTTCTGTTCTTTGAACGTTAAGTGTTTGAACCCGGCGACATCTGGAATTGGCTTTGGCCGAGCGTAACGGTGGCCGGCGGCTGCAGCGGTGGCCTCGCCCCGCCAGCTCTCCCTCTCGGGACGCCCCCTCGATGGCAGGGAGAGCGCAGTGCAGGCTGGAGGGGAGGAGCCGGAGGGAGGCCGGCGGCCCGCGCCTCCCGGTAACCTAGCAACCGGCGCCATAGCAACGCGAGGGGGCGGGACCGAAGGAGGAAGTCGGAAGCAGGAGGCCAAGTCTCGCGAGAGTTGCTTTTGGGCGCGAACTCTAAGTGTGAGGGCCCCGGGGGTCAGGTCGCCGCTGCGACGGCCACAGAGGACCCGGTTGCCTTCGTCTCCTCGGGATGGAGACCTCGGCGCTCAAGCAGCAGCCTGCAGCCGCCAAGATCAGGAACCTGCCCTGGTAGGAGGCCCGCGGCCGCGCGGGCAGGCCGTGGACCGAGTGGGCAGCTGGCGGACCCCAGCCCCATCTCGCCCTGTCGCCCCGGCGCCTGCGGCCTGGGCCGAGCCACGGAGGTTTCCCCCGACACCCCCAGCTCCCCAGTCCCCTGGGCTTTCGCCGGTGCTCACCCGTTCCCCCCATTCCGTTTGCGGAAAAAGAAAGCGGCTTTTGTACCTGGGTGGCTGCACAGGGTTCGATCCCGCGTCTTCTGACATCCTGCATTGCCTTGCATGCCACAGTGTCCTTTTCCCTCTCGCCAGAATCTTCGATGCAAATAACAATAACGCTCCCTGGTTAACTTTTACTGAATGGCTTTCCGTTAAATTAGTAGACACTGTGTTAGATGTTTGGTCCTGACGGACTCTTAGGAGATAGGCACTGCGCCATTATTCGCATTTTCACGTGAGGAAACTGCATCTTAGGAAAGTTAAATGACTTGCCTAAGGCCCAACACTAGCAAATAGGCTTGGATTTGAACCCAGGTAGTTGGAATTCAGAACTCGTATTTTCAGCCGTCCTGCTTCAACAACTGTGTCCTAGCGATGCTTAAAGACTGATAAGATTTGGCTTGATTTAGAACAACTCCAAGTTGTTCTTGTCTAATAACGAGTTCAGTTTGTTTTTATTGTGATAAACAAAATGCATAAAATTTGCAGTCGTAACCATTTTAAAGTGTACAACTCATTGGCATTAAGTACATTCAGAATTTTGGCAATCATCCCACTGTTTAGTTCCAAAATTTCATCACCCCAAATGGAAACCCCATGCCCACTGACAGTCACTCTCCATTCTCCCCTCCCCATCTCCTGGCAACCACCTTCCTCTGAATCAGCATATGAAAGGATTCTTTTGCACCTAACAAAATATTCTCTCATTTATATATATTATAATATTTAATACATACTAAATTGTATTTCAGGGTTGAAAAATACCGGCCGCAGACACTAAACGATCTCATTTCTCATCAGGACATTCTGAGTACCAGTGAGTGTCCATGTGGCAGTTGTTCTTATCCTAGAGGAAGGACCTGTGTAAATTTCTTGGTGCTGTTGTCTCTGCTAAGTGATAACTTTGAAGAATCTGTTTGGGCTTTATAGAATGTGGCTTTAAGATTTTTCATTCCTTTTCTTTAGGTAGCTATAGTCTAGTGGGTAACTCATAAACATGAGCATAAAAATAGCATTACAGATGTCACCAGCACCCAAAAAGTTGCCTGTAACACAAGCAGCACTCAATATTTGTTGACTGGCTGCACAATGGAATGAATGCCACTTGTACTAGGAACACACAGACCAGGCACCTACCTCAAGCTACATCTGCTTCTGATTTGGACGTTGAATTGGGTTGAAGTGCATTCATCAGGGGTGGTGAATGAGGCAGCTCCCAAAGACTAATGGTGTCTCTCTTCCTTCCCAATCCTCAGTTCAGAAATTTATCAGTGAAGACCGACTGCCACACCTGCTTCTCTATGGTCCTCCAGGGACAGGAAAGACATCCACCATCCTCGCCTGTGCTAAACAGCTATACAAAGATAAGGAATTTGGCTCCATGGTCTTAGAGGTAAATAGGATTGTTCTTACTCTACCAACAACTGAGGACTCCAGTCTTTCAACTTTGGTTCTGCAAGTTTTATTTTAAGGTGCCCACTGGTAGTTGGGGAAGAAGTAAATTTGAAATAAGATATTTCAACTTACTTTTTTTCTATAATGGTCATTTTATTTTGGTCTGGATTGGCATTTGTCAGCTAGAGGGCAGTTGTAGGGCTAGACAGGTCTCTTTGCTGTTGCTTTTATCCAAACCCTACTTTATGGTCACTCAGTTGCTGCCTGTCTGCTATGTACTCCTCCAGGTCCATTCTCCACGTTTCTCCCCTCTATTTTTGCCCAAAGGCTGAGCTCTATTGACTATAAGCTCCTTTGCCCTCTGGCTCCTGGTTGGGTTTGTCCAGTAGGGGCCCTGGCAGGCATGGGGGAAGGAAGTGAATGATGGCCTGGCCTGCTCCCAGAGGGTTAAGGCTGAGCACATCTCACAGGTGGTACAGCCCGCTCTAGGGCCTCCAGCCACTCTTTCTAACCCCTTCAGGCTCAGGTGTGGTAATAGGCTTTACTTACCCCTGTGGTTTCCCATCATGCCACCAACTCCTTTTAAAATACCTCTTTGTTTCATTCTCTTTAAAATACTGCATTTGAGTATGCTATCTGTATACTGCTTAGACCTTAACTGATTTATTACAAAAATCTAAATATTGTCTATTGCAAGAAAAATGTTTAACTTTCTTTTTAGATATGGGGCTTCAAACTGTGCTGCTACTAATGTCCTTACTTCAGTGTATTAAAAACTTGGTAACCTCTGGGTTGTGATCGCTAAAATTAGCCTCATCCTGCTTATGCCAGAAATGCTATTCAGTGTAATCAGACCAATTATTTCTCCAATTTATGTTGCAGTGAGTGTCTTCCAAGAGTGGGGGCAAAATAGCCATTTACCTTTCGTAATGTAATGATTTAGTGAGTTTTGAGTACAACTGTGATTTGTTGTTTATTATGATCTCTTGGCCATCATTAGACCTAGGGAGCTGGTTTGCTGAGCTGAGTTGATGAAAAGATACATCAAAACCAAGAATTCATAGATAGCTTAGCAACATGTTTTTTCTTTTGACTTCTCTTCCACATTCAGCTGAATGCTTCAGATGACCGAGGAATAGATATCGTCCGGGGACCAATCCTGAGCTTTGCTAGCACAAGGACAATATTTAAGTAAGAATTCTTTGTATAATCTCCCTCCCTAGAGATTTTGATCAATGAGGTGGCATAGCATAATTTTTTAAATCTTCCTCTTTGCCAGTTTATAAAGGTAAAAAAAAAAATGACTTTGTCAAAAGCAGCCACGGAAAAGCAATAAAGTACAGGGCTAGTGGTAAGAAATGTTATGTAAATATTAAAATATTATCTGCAACTGTACCAGCAAGTTCTTAAGGGAAGCATTAACTTCACTTTATTAGTTAACTGAGGACTGATTTAATTACCCTAACTAAGACTGCATGAACTAGTTTGAATTTAAATAAAAATAAGTTGGGATGGGGAAGGATAAGTAGGATGGTGGCCGAAAGAAAAAGGAAAGGGGAAAAGACTTAGGCTGGAGTAAAGGAAGTAGGAAAAGCAGATAGAGTGATCAGGTGCTTTGTGGAAGAAAGATGGCGGCACCAGAGGATATAACATAAATAAAGAGGTTAGACCTCAGTTCTTGCTAAGGGTTGAAGGAGCGATGGGACATTTCCTCTCTGTGTGACCCAAGATGTCTGTCTTGGTCAACGTTCTAGGAGAAATTGCCTTTCTGAGACAGGCCCTGATGGCACAAATGGGAAGATGCGGGTTTGGGCCCAGATGCTGAAGTGAGATTAAAGAAATCTTTAAACAGTATTGTTTATTTTTCTAGGAAAGGCTTTAAACTAGTGATCTTGGATGAAGCTGATGCCATGACTCAAGACGCCCAGAATGCCTTGAGAAGAGGTAGGCAAAGCCGCTATGTACAGTGGTGGGCTGACAAGCTCATTGCAAGGAGTTAGGAGCTCTGGGTGTTTGATGAGGCGTGGTTTGTTTTCTGTTTATCTTCTGGCCCAGAGAAACCTCTGTATCCCTTTCTCCATGCATCGGATCTATGATCCAGACAAGGTCCCTCTGTAGTAGGGGCTCCCCTTTTCAGCAGCTCAAGGACATAAGCCCTGCTGGGACTTTTGAGTATGACCAAACACCACTGGTGTTTCATCATCTTTTGCCACTGAGTTTAATTTCAGGGTTGGGATTCGTATCATTGGATGGGAGGGTATGGGACATCTTTCATTTTTAAACTATTAGATGGTCCTTTTTGCTGTTGGTACCCTTACATACAAAATTGCCAGGAAAAGAATATCTTAAGTTTAAGGCCGGGCGCGGTGGCTCAAGCCTGTAATCCTAGCTCTCTGGGAGGCCGAGGTGGGCGGATCCTTTGAGCTCAGGAGTTCGAGACCAGCCTGAGCAAGAGCGACACCCCATCTCTACTATAAATAGAAAGAAATTAATTGGCCAACTAATATATATAGAAACAAAAAACTTAGCCGGGCATGGTGGCACATGCCTGTAGTCCCAGCTACTTGGGAGGCTGAGGCAGCAGGATTGCTTGAGCCCAGGAGTTTGAGGTTGCTGTGAGCTAGGCTGACGCCACGGCACTCACTCTAGCCTGGGCAATAAAGTGAGACTCTGTCTCAAAAAAAAAAAAGAATATCTTAAGTTTAGTTGCACTCAGGAAGCTGACATTACTTCACTACTTGCCACGTGCCATTTGGCAGGGACGGGAGAGTATCCTGTGGTTTGTCTGTCCTAAGGTGGCTAGTGCAGTTCATTTCTTGTAAAGGACACTTACAATCTCCCTCTTTAAGATCCTAAGTGAATCAGCTATGAGAGAAGAATGATCTTTAGGAGTTTGGGGGGCAGGAGAGGATCGCAGCACATGTTTAAGAAGAGGAGGAGGAGGAGGAGGACAGTTAGAATATCTTTCGGTCCAAGAAGCTTTGGCAGCCTTTCTTCAGCATCTTGTTCTGCATGCAGTGACTGTCACTCTGGGCAGATCCCCATGCAAGAACATTGGGTACCTACGGAGTGAAACTGGTGTGGTTAGCATCTCTCAGTTTGGGTTACTGCTCCCTTGAGTGCTCTAAGTCTTCCAGATAACGTCCACTGGAAAGTCTGCAAAAAGCCATCCCCTCTCTGCCTGTAGAAGGTGAAGTGTCACCAACCTGCCAAATATAATTTTATGTAAAAGGACAGGAATAGGTCTCTTATCTTTATGGGATGAGGTGGCAAAAATGCCAGGATCATAGCAAATCATAAAAAAGGAAGCATTTTGTAAAATCCCACGGAGGCATGTTCATCAGCTTTTGAAAGGTGAGTGGCTGGACTCATCCCAAACACAAGTGCCACTCTCTCTCGGTGCAGGCAGCATCCGTCCCCACTTGCTTGCACTCTTCAAGCTTCTCCTGTACCCTCCACATGACCACAGAAAAAAGTTAGGGCTCCTTGGTCCTTTGAAGAATCAGAATGGACTTTGACACAAGGTGATTTTATTTTCCCTCACCAGTGATTGAGAAATTTACTGAAAATACCAGATTTTGCCTCATCTGTAACTATCTGTCAAAGATCATCCCTGCCTTGCAGTCTCGGTGTACGCGGTTCCGATTTGGTCCCCTGACTCCAGAACTCATGGTTCCCCGCCTGGAACATGTCGTAGAAGAAGAGAAGTGAGTATATTGAGGGTCTTTGGGGACTGAGTGTAGTGTAAGTAGGGTTCTGGGATGACTGGCTGCTTTGTATTTCAAGGAGGTGACATTGGTAACCAGCTTAGCAGAGTGCCCAGTGCAGGCTAAGCACTGGGGACTCTTCACTGCTGTCATTTTCTCTGGTATTTCATGGCCATTCCGCCTCATAAAAGTCATTTGGTTCTTGATTTTTCTTGATTCCATCCTCCTCCCCTGGAAGCTGTCCCATTTCCTCCCACTCTCTTTGTCATTGGAAACTGTAGGCTGCCAGTCCCTTCTGCGAGGATGCTTCTAGCCTTTTTTGACTACAGGGAAGGTTCCGAGACATTACAGTCTGTGTAATCAGATGGCAAGCAAGCAGCCGACCCAAGTGGCTGCTTTTTAAAGGAGGAGTTTCAGCTCTGTGATCATGGATTGAGCCAGGCCTCTTTCCTCACCAGAGAACATAACTCAAAGCCAGTCACTCAATGTAAGAATGCCTGGTCCTAAATACAGGCCGTTCTAGTTGTGAATGGGCTGCCACTACTAATGTGAAGCCCATGTCTCTAAGAACCAGAGTGAATTCTACGTCATATGGATTAGGAAAGTATTAACTCTGTTCTTGTTTTTTTCTTTCATTCTTTTAAAGGCTTAATCATTCCAGGCCATCTTGTTCCTCTTGGTGAATGCTTGTGCTCTCAGGGGCCTCATAGATGCCTTTTGCCTATTTCTTTTCAGAGTCGATATAAGTGAGGATGGGATGAAAGCACTTGTAACTCTTTCCAGTGGAGATATGCGCAGGGCTCTGAACATTTTGCAGGTATGGTCCTACTCTTGGTAAAATTCAAGGCATTGCTTCACCAGAGTTTTGTTTAAAAAAGACATAAGCAATAGCACAACCAATCTGTAAATTCAGAAATCTAGAACTGATAAGACCTGGATCTCATAATATGCTAGATTTCCCAACCCCTACTTTGTATTTTGATTAATTGAAAGAATCATTTGCTGCAAACAAAGCAAAGGCAGGGAAGGATTCTGCACTATAATAGCCAAAAAGCTGCAGCATCCTCTGATCAGGCCAACTCTTCCCAGGGTAGAAAGTTTGGGGTTTAGGCTGGGTGCGGTGGCTCACACCTGTAATCCTAGCACTCTGGGAGGCCAAGGCGGGCGGATTGCTCGAGGTCAGGAGTTCAAAACCAGCCTGAGCAAGAGCGAGACCCCATCTCTACTATAAAATAGAAAGAAATTAATTGGCCAACTAATATATATAGAAAAAATTAGCCGGGCATGGTGGCACATGCCTGTAGTCCCAGCTACTCGGGAGGCTGAGGCAGGAGGATCGCTTGAGCCCAGGAGTTTGAGGTTGCTGTGAGCTAGGCTGACGCCAAGTTACTCACTCTAGCCTGGGCAACAAAGCGAGACTATGTCTCAAAAAGAAAAGAAAAGTTTGGGGTTTGAGCTGCCCTGTGCCCATGTAACATTGCCGCCCACCTGTATCGCTGCCTCCCAATTTCTTCTTGGCTCCCTGAAGCTTGGCAGTTGCTGTGACAGCCACTGTGATCTCGCCCTCTGTTTGCACAGAGCACCAATATGGCCTTTGGGAAGGTGACAGAGGAGACTGTCTACACCTGCACGGGGCACCCACTCAAGTCAGACATCGCCAACATTCTGGACTGGATGTTGAATCAAGACTTCACCACGGCCTACAGAAGTATCCTTTCTGAGATCTCCTGGCATGTTGAGTGTCCAAGGCCTCAACATGGGCCCAGGAGCTCAGGCTGCAGCCAGCACCCATACCTTGCTGACACAGGGATGACTGGCTACATGTGACTGTGGTCAGCCTGTCATTAACACCCCAGAGTTCCTCCTGGGAATGCATGTGGTATTCTCTAATAGGAGATACAACTTCATCTTTCAGGAAGCCCTTATTGAAGATGAAGCATAAAAAAAATAAAGAACTGGGATCCAACACGTGCAGCTTCAAACTGCAAGAGAAACAGCTGTGTTGGGATTAAAAGCCATACTTTAAAAGTCACTTGCCAGGGTTTGGATTCAAAATTCTCTGCAGTCTGTTTGTTCTGGAACTTGTTCCCTTTGCCTTAACTGCTCCTCTCTAGATATTATGGAGTTGAAAACTCTGAAGGGGTTGGCACTGCACGACATCCTGACAGAGATACACTTGTTTGTGCACAGAGGTGATTACGTCACACCCTAGCTGAGCAGCTGTGCAGGGGATGCCTGCCTTGGGTTAAGGATGGTTACAGAGGGAACATGAGGCTTCATTCCTGAAGCAAAGAAATGTAATGAAGTGTAAATCAGAGCCCTTACATTTAGCAGTTCTGTCTTGCTGCTGTTCAAAGCTTAATCTCTGGAACTGCTAGGAAGTGGAAAGAAACTCTTGAAGGCTAACTTCCTTTCCTCCAGGGGACTTTTTGTATTTTGTAGCAATAAGTATGTTTTAATTCATATTTCTAAAAAAATATTTTCCTCAAAAGGAAAGAGGGATAAATCTTCATATAAACTTTCATATAAACCAGCACAGTCTTAAGGAAACCATCTTAAGTTCCACAATTAGTTGTACCTTCTACACAGAGAAGTTGGTTCTCAACCTTGGTGGCAGATAGTGATCACCCCAGACCCAGTAAGTCTCCCCCATTCTCAGGGGAGAACCAGGCATCAGTATTGTGTCAAGCTCCCCAACTGACTCGACACAAAGGCCTTTGGAGAAGCTCTCCCCTCTGCAGCAGCCAGCGGCAGACCCAGAGGCTTAACTGGGTCCATGAACGTTGGTTCTGCCTGTGCCTTTACAGTTCTCTTCCTGGGTGGCTCGTGTATTAACCTCTGCCCAAGAAATGGTCACCTCAAGCCCAGCTATATAAAGAATCACAAAATAGAGTGGGTAGAAAGTACGAAACCTACGCCATTTTTACTTGCTTAGGGGTGTGGTATCTACTGATCAGTCTAAGGCCGAGGGAGAATATCAGTGTTTTGTATTTGATGTTGAAACTCATACTTGTCCTGAGTGGTTATTTTGTTTCTTGGTAGTAAGGGGTGACAGACCTCACTCATTTGATTTTATTTTTCCCTCAGTTGACTTTCCATCTTCAGTTCGAATACATTTATTGACCAAAATGGCAGACATTGAGTGAGTATATATTTCCCTAATTTTAATTCTTTTCCTCTTTTTCCCCCCCCCCATTGTGAAATCACTGTTTCTGCTTGCTTGGTTTCAGCTTTTTTGTCTAAATCATTTACACACGGTATAATCTAGTCTTTGGTGATACTGACTGGAAGGTGGGGAAGGGTATCGAGTTGCTTACTTAAAGCACACGGGGATAAACACGAAGGACAGGTACAGATCAGTTACACATCTGAGGTGAAGGCCTCTCCCTAGACCATGAGGGCTTGGCCCACATCGATTGTGAAAATGCTCTTGTTAATTGGGAGGCCTGCTTCACTTCAGACTTCTAGACTCCTGTGGGGACGACCCAGCTGTTACTAAGGCATTTTGGCATAATAAAGTATACTCGGGGGGAAAAGTAAACACAAACCCAATTTTCCACTTAGCCTGGTTCTATAAACACTGTTATTAGCCCCCATTGAAGCTGGCAGCTATCATTTAAGTAGACACACAGAGCATTGGGTTCAAAGTAGACATCAGCATAGGCCAGCTCTAATTTGTTAGCACTGGCTTTGATGTGCACAGATTGGGTCAATTCTTACCACTGTTGTGAATATGATGGTTTGGCTTCTGGTGGCTGAGCACTTAAAAGGTGGCAAGATGAGCCAGGTGCGGTGGCTTGTGCCTGTAATCCTAGCACTCTGGGAGGCCGAGGCCGGTGGATTGCTCGAGGTCAGGAGTTCGAAAACAGCTTGACCAAGAGCAAGACCCCATCTCTACTATAAATAAAAAGAAATTAATTGGCCAACTAATATATATAGAAAAAATTAGCCAGGCATGGTGGCGCATGCCTGTAGTCCCAGCCACTTGGGAGGCTGAGGCAGAAGGATTGCTTGAGCCCAGGAGTTTGAGGTTGATGTGAGCTAGGCTGACGGCACTCACTCTAGCCTGGGCAACAAAGCGAGACTCTGTCTCAAAAAAAAAAAAAAAAAAAAAAGGTGGCAAGATGAACTGCCAGTGTCCTGCTTTACTTAGACCACAGACCCACAGATATGGGTCAGCCAAACCACCCAGTGAAATGTCTTAGTTTAAAGGAAGGAAATTTCCATTTTAATTCCCTCTTAATGTATTTTGTGGATGAAATAATCCTTAATTACATAAATTGTGTCTGTCTATACAGTTAGGACAAAGTTTAGAACACTAGTATTAGTAACTAACAATTCTTAAAATTTAAATTGTCCTCACCAGTTTGAAACATCAAATTTGTAAGTCAACATTTAGGGCAAAGAAGAAAATGAAAATGTCAGGAGGACACATGCAAGATTGCTATCCAGGGTAAATTTGTTTGATCAGTTCCCATCCCTCTCCTTCAACGGATTTTCAGCCCTTGATCTCCCTTATTCTCTTATGAAAAGGCAGCTGGCCATGACAGTGTTTTTCTCTTACCTTATGCTTGATTTCTTTTAGGTACAGACTTTCCGTTGGCACCAATGAGAAAATCCAGCTGAGTTCCCTCATTGCTGCTTTTCAAGTCACCAGAGACCTGATTGTCACAGATGCCTAGATGCTCTGAGGCCCACTGGCCACAATTCCCAGACCTGATAGTGCAGAGGACAGTTACAGGTTGGATTGTTACCCAGAGCATGGGACAGAACCATGGTCACCCTAAGTCTTAAAAAAATCTCTTTTCCATTTGGCATTGTGGGTGGGCAGATGTTAAAAAGTACCATTTTATGGCCATTTGGACCAGGGGTACATAAAACAATTTTAATGTATAACTATTATATCTTAGTGTACTGCCCATCTTTTTTTTTGAAGATGGGGTCTTACTCTGTCACCCCAGCTAGAGTGCAGTAGCATCATCATAGCTCACTGCAACCTCAAACTCTTGGGCTCAAGTGATCCTCCTGCCTCAGCCTCCTGAATAGCTGGGACTACAGGTGTGTGCCTCCATGCCTGGCTAATATTTTTACTTTTTGTGGAAACAAGGTTTTGCTGTGTTGCTCAGGCTGGTCCCAAACTCCTGGCCTCAAATGACCCTCCATGCCTCAGCCTCCCAAAGTGCTATGATTACAAGTGTGAGCCACCACACCCGGTCCATCTGTCTTTTATGGGAAAAAAAATAATCTTTTTTTCAGCCATAAGGCTTTTACCCTTCAGTTGCTTAGATGACAGAGAACTGGCCTATTGCATTTGGTCTGGAACATAAGGCTTTCAGATCTCATATGGTCCAAGTGTCTTCCAACTCAAGGTAAACAGCGTCTCCAGAATTAAGTTTATGAATCTAATCTTTGGCGCTGTGTCTACTTTAAATAGGCATTAATCAATTTCTGGCCAAAACTGTTACACTCTTATAAAATGGACTGAATTGTACTTTAAAAACTGGCCTTTTTATTTCTCCTCTTGAAGTAACAGTTACTAGCAGGTTCCAAGTAGGAAAAAACTTTAATTTTAAATATAATAGGGAGCTAGCTTTAAATTATGCCATCGGGTACCAAAGGTTTATAACACATACTTGATTAATACAGGGAAGGCCTGTGAGATTAAGCCTGACTCTAAATCTAGAACTGCTGAAAGGCCTGGGACTTCTGTACACATGTAACATTTATTTTACAGCAATTATGCTGCATTTGTGTCAGTGTTCTTTACAATGAAAATAAAGCAGCTTGCTTGCTGGTTATGTGACTCGTCTTCCCTTAGCCAGTTATAAAGATGCTGATTTGTCCAACATCATTTATATTAAAACCTTCTGTCTCTGATATCACAGAAGAACTTTCTTTAGAGACTGTTCTTTATAAAGGTGTTAAATTCTTAAGCTGTCAAAAGGGAGTAGTTACTTCCTTTATTTCTGGAGGACCTGTTACTCAAAGACATCAGCAAAGTTTTTAAATCTAATAGCCAAGCAGGGCTTAAATTCACCAGAGCCTCTCATACTCCATCCACTGTGTGTGATATTTCAAGATAATCATGAAATTTAAAAGTTTTATTTAAATTGAAATCCAGTCCCAGCTCTTCCGTTGTACGACTTGTTTTAAAAGGGGATTTTTTTTTTCTTAATGGAAAAAATGAGACAGAGCGCCAAAAGGTTTTAACTGGTTTTTTTTCCTTCAATGAAAGCCTCTCATTTTGAAAAGATGTTTTTCTTCAAGCAACAAAGGTGGTAGAGGAAATTCCTCAACTTTCTCAACAAGTCATGTAACAGTTCACTGGCCTCCATAAAGCACCAATTTAGAAAGCTAAAGAATAAGATGTTGCATTTCTTTTAAAATAATTTAAAATATATTAAATTTTCCTAAGGCAGATTTTGCTTGAATGAGGTGTCTTGATTAGATAACTACATGCCACTGAAGGAGAACAGTACTTTTAAGGAGTTATTTCTGTTCGGGGGTAGAGTTGAAACCAGCTGATTAATCTAATGAGGTTAAGCAGCAAAGACAGATCTCGTACACAAGAGTATCAGCTAAATCATGACAACACCAATTCTTTACACAGTTAAGACACATCTTTGCAACTGTTCAATTTAAGTACTATGGTTTTTAGATATCATCAAGAAAAACACAATTGTACCTTAACATCTGTTGAGAAAATACAAATAAATATGATGCTAATAAATGGCAACTGACCACTCAAGTAGCCATTTGAACAGTCATGCAGTTTAGAAATACATCCTTGTATAATCTGACATACAAATTGGTCATCTGCACATGCACACCATTAAAAAAAAAAGCCAATAATAGTGTCTGGATCAGTCAGGAGCACAGCCTGATTCCCCTGTAATTTAGTTAAGCTAATACCTCATACCACATGGCTCCGTGAAAACTTTGTCCTGCTGGTCAGAAGGGAGCCAGAGGAAGGAAAGGAAAGTGACCCTGACCATAGCAGGAGAGAGAACTTGAAACAATGCTACCACTGCATTGGCAACGCAAGGATGATAGTGTGAGGCAGAAGTCATACTTCCCAGTTGAGGGAATGTGACCCTCTCTGCCACCTAATAGGCTCTGGAGGCCTTCTTACTTTTATCAAAACATCAATAACTGCACTTTGAATCAAAACGACTAGGAAGAGTTCAACACTTGCTGTTCATAACAGGACCACAGATTAAAGGTGCCAAAAGGTTTGGCCCTGTTGCCACGGAAGTGGAATCGCTTCTAAGACTGACTTTCACATGCCATGGAGAGAAAGATCCATGACTAGTCCACTGGAATCTGGTTTTGCTACATTCTATTCACAATCCCAAAGAAATGCTATTTTAGCCCATGACCAGATGTTTGGTCCATTCTTTCAGCTACTCCTTTGCCAAGATTTATCCTGCTAAAAGAAAACAAGTAAGGTAAGTAGCGTTGCTTAAAAAGTCCTGTATGTAAGGAACTCTTTCATCTTCTTGGGAATTGGCAGTGCTAGGACTTGGTAAGTTGTTAGGAAACTTCGAAGGGCTTTCCGGCATAAGTGCTTCAGTGAGGATAGGACCCTAGGAGCTGTCCAGAACTGGACATGGCCATCTCTCGTCCTGAAACAAAACAGAAACCAATGCTGCATTTAGACAGACCTTGGAAGTTCATGTTTTCATTGTGATGGATATTCTACTTTGCCTCCAAATAGCAGGAGACTCCAGAGAGTGAAATGTAACCTTGACCATGGTAATGGATTTAAAAGCTGTGGTTCTAAATAATTAAGGCTGTTGATAGGATAAGAACTCAAGACACCTTTGATACTAGAGTGCTGTTAGCACAGCCCTTTCTAAATCAGACTACTATTACAGTTCAAAAGTAATAGAAGAGTGCCACCTACTGAATTATACATGTTTCCTATAAGGTGGTCTCTTTGCCCTAAATGGTTTCCCATATAAAATTTGCATCACCTTATGATTCCTCATGGACTTGGCCCATGAGGTGGCATGAATTGTAGGTCTTTAATCATATTTAGGTTAAATATTAAGAGTAAATGATAATACTGACAGAATATTTGAGTTTTACATAATCTTGGATTTCCTTAAAGGTTTCCTCATGGGCAAGAACATTCTAGATGCTTTCTTTCCTTAAAAAACTACATGGCAGAAACCACTACCCATCTGTTCAGCTAACAGATACATACCCTGTGGCAATAACTCCACCATGTGGAAAAAATGTGCAGCAAAGACCATTGGTCATAGGAGCAAATGCGATTGGAGTTTTCACTTCCAGGGCCCAGATCCTGAGGAGTCTAGATGAGAGAGAGAGGGACACAGTTGTACACTGGCCAACCCGGGGCCACATGGCGAGGGTCATGCTGCCACTGCTTGCAAGCGCTTGCCCTGAGGCTGTGTAGAGATTTCTCTGTTACCTGTCATCTGCCACCGTAGCAAGGTACAAGCCTTCCGGAGAGAAGCACACGGATCTTAGTGAGCTAATGTGGACATCGCTGTCTTCCATGCCAGGGTCGACCGGGCTGTGGCTGAGACGGAAAAACACAGAAGAGTGGGCCTGGAGTCCCCTACCATGCTGCACCCTTGCCCCAGGCCAAACTGCCACGGCTAGGAGAAGCTCAAGACACACCTTGTGCCCCTTATGAAAACCCTTGGGATTTGCAAACTGGGAAAAAGGGCATCTCAGAAGGCTCCGAGTGTCCTGTGGAGGGGCCGAGGGGTTCCTAACACTTCCCCATGCTAATTTCCTTATGCAAAGTAGGTCAGCCCTCACTGGAATGCCACGGTACACACTGCAAGTCTTTTTTAGGCTAAGATACATGATAATTATAGGACTACCCATTACTTGCTTCACAAAACAACAGACAAAGGGGAAAAGTAGATCAAGTTTGTGAGAACATGAAAACTCATTTTGGAAATAACAGTTTCTATACAGGGATCATTCTGAACTTGCTACTACAGTTATTAGTAAATGGAAATAACAAGTCACTTAGAGGTTTCATAACGCTGAATCCAGAGCACAGACAGCTTCCTAAACTAGAAAACTGAAGATGCTCAGGTCTTATTTAGAGGGCTTAACTGACAATGAAATACTAATAAACATTTAACCCACGGTGCCTTGTTATCCAGGTTGCCCCCTCCCGTGTCCCAGATGCTAAGAGGGACATGTCCATTCCCAGGCACATTTCTCATCAGTCTACCCACAAGGAAGCCATAGCAGGGATTCAGTCCTTACCGGAGTGACCTCAGCCTTTCGCCAGTGTAGGGGTCCCACATAATCACATTGGTGTCATAAGAAGCTGTGACAAGCAAGGCTGAGTCCGGAGAGAAGTCACAAGAGACAACACTGCTTTGGTGGCCTTCTAGCTTCCGGATTAACGTGTAGGACCGCATGCTCCATAGAAAGACCTGTGGGAAGTAACAGGTGCCTGGTGAGGGGCAGAAACAAAGTGCTTAGGACTCCAACAGGGGAGGGTTTGAAAGGCCCAGCAGTTCCCTCTGCAGGCCATTCCCCTTTCTACTGTTCTGCTAGAACCTATCAGACAGGTTTAAATAGACTAACGGAATTTTTGAGGCATTTAACCAACGCACATGGTCAAGGAGCTCATTTTAAGGGAGAATAAGCCAGGCCACCTGAGGAAGGCTGCCAACCGGACTGTATCTGTAGAAGCTTCTGAGCCCTGTTTGCAAAGAGGGTGGTACGTGCTGATGCAGAACTAGGCCAAGTGCCATCTTGTTCCACTGAAAACCAAAAACGGGTCAGAAGTGAACTCTGGGGCCACCCCACAGAGCAGAGGCAGCCTGCCAAGCCACTTCACGCCCCCCACCTTGCTTACAGAACCGTGGAAATCTGTCTTAGGCTGCACATCAGGACTAGCTCATCACTTTAAACCTTTCTGAGCACTAAAAGGAGGATTTTATTCGCTTTCCTTTAAGAAAACTCTCACCTTCCATAGTTCCAAGCTTCAAATGAATGATTCACCACCTGGGCTATACCAAATAGTGAACTCTTAACTTTCCCTTCAGTCACAGCAAAGGGCTCAAGGCAAACACAAAATTCAAACAGAAACTGTTCCCAAACTGTTCTTGGGTTTCCGATACTTGTTTTTGTTTTTAAATAACAGGATTTCAAGACAAAGGTCAACAAATAACTGCATATGTCATAATTTGAATTGAAAATCCTAATTAGATGGATTCAAATTAGATGGTTCAAAGGAAATTTGGATCTGCATGTGGGTTTTTTTTTTTTTCTCCTTCCGGCTGCAAATTGCTTTTATGGGAAACTACAGGGGGATCTGGCACATTCCTAAGTGGTCTTGAAGTCTAAGGGGTTGGAGGAGGCAGACAGTGCAGGCTGGATTTGGGGGTAGGGGAGTCCTAGGCAGGGAGTCCCAGGTGGAAATGTGAGAAATCACCAATGAGTAGGAGGGATGTCCACAGGGGTGCCCGGACCAGCCTTGCACCCATAGCCCAGCTCTGCACCCCCGTCAAAAACAGGTCAGTGCCTGTGCAGAAGGTAGCTCCAGAGGCCAGGAACACTGCCGCAGCCCCCACCCTCAGCGGGCTGGCCCATGCGGCCCATGGGCTGGGCCAACGTGCCCTCTAGGACTGTGGCCCTGGGGTCACGTGCTGAGGCTGCCAACTCCTCCCACAGTGGGGTCCAGGTGTTTCCTGGGGAGATGCAGTTGACTCGGACACCGTATTGACTCTCATCCACGGCCAAGGCATTGGTCATGGCTGTTACTGCCCCCTTGGTGGCCACATAGGGAACTAACTGGGACTGGCCAATCGCTGCTACCAGGCTGGAGATGTTGATGACATTCCCCTGGGTCTTCCACAGGTGGGGAAGGGCGTACTTGGTCACGTTGTAAACCCCCAGCAGGTTCAGCTCCAGCAGCTGGTGAAAACTGTCGGTGGTGGTTTCCATGAGCCGCTGTTCCACTGGGTGGTGACCGGCATTGTTGACCACACAGTCCAGACGGCCGAACTGGCGGATGGTCTCGGAGATCAGAGTCCTCACATTCTTCCCAGGTCACGTCACAGTGGATAAAGACAACTCCAGGAAGCTCCTCCTCCAGGGCCCAACCGCCAGGATCTTCTTTGTCGCAGATTACCACTTGGGCCCCGGTGTCCACGAAGGCCCTCACGATCCCAGCTCCAATGCCCCGTCCGCCCTCAGTCACGATCACCACCTTCCCGGCATAGCTCCTTCCTGTGGCCATTTCGAGTCTCTCTTGGTCACTCACTCAGGGCCTCTTTCCACTTCCAAAGTCTCTGCATGTGGGTTTTAACTTTTAAAATCTTAAGACTCCAAGGGGAAAAGAAATGTTTAAAGCCACCCCTTTCCCATTTTGTAAAGGGAAACAGCCCTTTCATGACAGGAGAGACTTACTTCCAAATATCTCCTCTGGGTTCATGTCACAGTGCAAATCACAAAGGCACCACCAGTGTGCCTTCTGTTGGGGCCGATTTGCAGGTGGATTTTGAGGATACTTGGTTTATTTCCCCTCACACAAGGCTGCTGCGTCAGACCTCTGTGTCTCACTGAACTACAGAACAATGTTGGAGACTCACCGACTTCTCTCCAGCTGCTGAGCACAACATGCTACAGTCTGGCGAAATGGAACAGCAGTAAACCCACTGCAGGTGGCCCGATAACACCTGAATCTGTTTACCTAGCAGGAAAAAGCAGCAAACGGTGAGCCAAGCCTCAAAATAACAGAGCAGGAAATCTAGAGAATTAGGAAAACTGGTAACAATGACATCACATCCAATATATCCATCAGTTCTCTATCAGCTGGGCCCAAAGGCCCAAATTTTAATGCAGAGAAAGAAATATGGCCAGACTTGCCATTTGAACACCTCTAACCTGTAAATGTGATAGTCTAACATCCCAGGGAAATCACTACCTATGGTTTCACCAAAATCTACCAGATCACCAGGGCAGAGGGTTTACATAAATAAGGGACCCTCTGATAGCAAAGCATATTCTTTTTAGGTCCCCCAACCACCTCCAGTACTCTGAAGCATCTTTCCCAATTTTGATAGTGTTTATCTTCAGTTCTCCCTCATTTAAAGTCTGTAATGGTTTTCCCATTGTCACATGGATCCCACTCCAGACTGTCCCTCTCCTCCCACCTCGCCAGGGTGTCCAGATGGGCAGTGGTGTGGAGTAATCAGAGGTACATGTTCTGGAGTCAGACAGCTTGGGTTTGAATCCTGGCTCCACTGCTTACTCAGCACACAACCTGGGGTGACTCATGCAATCTCTCTCCAGTTCTCAGTTTTTTTTAAAAACCAAATGCCCGTCCATAGGGGCTGGGTGGATAAACAGTGACGTATCTACTCTGTTAATGCAGATGGAATGAGAGATATAGATCTTCCATGGGGTACTGTTTAATGAAAAAAAAGCAAGATGCAGAAAAAATGTAAATATATGATTCCATTTTTGTAAAAGAATGACCCCCAACCCATGGATGTAAGCATGTATGCACAGGATTGTGCAATATAGAGAAAAGTACGGAAGGCTATATACTGCGCTCTTAACACGGGTTACCAGGTTGCAGGGGAAGAGGAGATGATGCGATGGGGAGAAGGCGAGAGAGGGAGAATGGACAGGAAGTACCCGATGGAGACTTCTACATCAGTGGTTCTGAACCTGGGGAGACTTTGCCCTCCAAGGGACATGGGGCAATGTCTAGAGACATTTGTGGTTGTCATGACTGGAGAGGATGCTACTGGCATCTAAAGAGAAGAGGCCAGGGATGCTGCTCAGTGTCTCACAGTGCACAGGGAAGTCCCCAACAAAGGACCATCAGCCCAAAATATAAGTAATGCCAAGGATGAGAAAATCTGTTCTAGATTATGTATTTTCAATCAGGGCAATGTCACCTCAAGGGTGTGAAAACTGGTTCTTGGTGGCCAAAAAAAATCTTACATTGTTTTATGAACCAAAGTATAGATGTGCACTCAGTACATAAACGGATATATATCTTTCTTATTAAAATATCATCAATAAGGCCAGGTGAGGTGGCTCACGCCTGTAATCCTAACACTTTGGGAGGCCAAGGCGAGAGGACTGCGTGAGCTCAGGAGTTCAAGACCAGCCTGAGCAAGAGGGAGAGCCCCATCTCCAATAAAAATAGAAATATTAGCCAGGCATGGTGGCGCATGCCTGTAGTCCCAGCTACTCGGGAGGCTGAAGCAGGAGGATTGCTTGAGCCCAGGAGGTTGAGGTTGTAGTGAGCTATGATCACGCCATTGCACTCTACCCGGGGCAACAGACAGAGACTCTGTCTCCAAAAAAAAAAAAAATCGTAAGTAGACATACAGTTTATCATTGGTACTGAAATCTCTTTCAATTAGTACAATGTATCTTTGGGACAGGAGGAGGTACAATTAGGAAAAAATGCCTAAAATGCCTCCTTAGGAGGCAGTAACAGAAAGTCAAAGAACACCATTTTAGATAAACATGACATTGGTAAAGTGGAGACAGAGCAAAAACAGTATTTTTGGAATTGCCAAGTAGTTCCATCACCTCCATACCATGTTTATTCAGGTCCCAAATTCGAAGAGTCTTATCCCGTGATGCAGAGACCAAAATCAAACTGCCACTGGGTGTGAAGCTCAGATCTCTCACGACATCCTGGTGGCCGGTAAGATTCAAAAGCAGGAGCCCTAGTGTGAGAACAGGAGTACTCAGTCAGCAGGAGAGGCGGAGAGGTGCCCGCCACAGCCACACCCCTCAGCCAACTGGGGTGGGGGCGACCCAACATGCACTGGAGTCTCCCAGGACCTCATGTGGGCCGGGAATGACCTACCTGTCTGCACCTCCCAAATCTTGATCTGCCCATCGTTGAGTCCCGTAGCAAGGATCAGGCAGGAGATATCTGGCACTTGGGGATGGTGGCGTGCCCAGAGCTTCCTGCTAGGTGGCGATGGCCATGGGCTGAAGGCCAACCCCCAGACAATCTGCCCACAGTCCAGCGTCTTCTCCTTTGGGCTGCCTCGTCCTTTGGTCTCATTTTTGCTACTTCGACTTTTGGCTTCAAACCCTTTAGGGATGCTGGGGGAAGCAGAAGTTTCTTAATGAGTCTGCAATTGTTACCAAGTCAACCAACTTTTCATCCTGGGACATCTAAGATTTTAAAGTCCTAAAAACAAACTGGCCTTTGATGAACTCTGATGTGACTTTTCTTTTTGTTTCTTTTTAAGTGTTCTGGCCAGGCGCAGTGGCTCACGCCTGTAATCCTAGCACTCTGGGAGGCCGAGGTGAGAGGATTGCTTGAGCTCAGGAGTTTGAGACCAGCCTGGACAACACAGGGACAAGCCCCTGTCTCTAGAAAAAATAATTAGCTGGGGCATGGTGGTGTGTGCCTATAGTCCTACCTAGTTGGGAGACTGAGGCAGGAGGATCGCTTGAGCCTAGGAGTTGGAAGCTGCAGTGCATGATAGTTCTCAAAAAAAAAAGTGCATGTAACAGAGGCTTGACTGGTCTTGGGCTATCTCATTTGTGACAGACCTGCAAACGGGTGACCTACAGTGTGGGTTAACTAGGACGCAGATGCTCTAGGGAGCCATATACTTGCACAGAAAGTCTCTTGGGTTTCTATGCATGGAAGGAAAGATACACTCAGTTTTTCTCACGAGGAAGCAAGCATACTGTAGGTTTGGAACTA
Organism: Mirza zaza; assembly: GCA_008750895.1. Taxonomy (NCBI): domain Eukaryota; kingdom Metazoa; phylum Chordata; class Mammalia; order Primates; family Cheirogaleidae; genus Mirza; species Mirza zaza. The sequence goes on from VSMD01120229.1 coordinate 30,223, forward strand.
GGATAGAACTTGGAGCCTGAATACCCAATCCACCACTCTCCTGCCTGAGTTCCCTCCTTCTAACTTAGAAATCCCCAAGGAGCTGGAAAACAAAGCCCTTTCTTGCCAATACAGTTTGTTTGGTACGTGTTGATTTCCACCTTCCCACATTACATTCCAATCAATTAATGAGGCTCTTTCCTTTACTTCCCTGATGGTAACCAGCACAGAAACCAACCAGCAGGGTAGCAACAGAGAAAAAGAACTCACAGAGCTGTTCAGAGGTGCCCTGTCCTGAAAGATCTCTTAGCCCAACCCTCTCCTACATTCCACTTATGGTGATACAGGCCCAGATAAGTTAAGGCTCGATCCCTGAGACACAGAGCCCTGCCCACCACTGCGCCTGGCAGACAATGTCCCCCAGGCACGAGCAATTAGCCCTGTGGTTTAGCCTGAGGTACACTTTACCAGCACAAATAAAGGTCCCACTTTCCTATGTGCCCCTGACTACACTCTGGTATGTCAAACTGGGGGAAATGGAGATGAGAGAGCTAGACCCCAGGACAAGTTCAGATTTGGTTTCATGAGAGTTCTCAAAGAGCTAAAAATAGATCTATCATTCAACCCAGCAATCCCACTATTAGATATCTACCCAAGAGACAACAAAGCATGATATAAAAAAAGACATCTGCGCTCGTATGTTTGTACTTTTCATAATAGCAAAGTCCTAGAATTAACCTACATGCCCACTGACAAATGATTAGGTAAAGAAAACATGTTATATATATATGTATGTGTGTGTGTGTACAGCACATTTGAATACTATAGCTGAATAATCACTCAGCCATAAAAAAGAATGAAATCATATCTTGTACAGCAACGTAGAAGGAAGTGGAGGCCATTACCCTAAGTGAAATGACTCAGAAACAGAAAGTCAAATACTGCGTGTTCTCACTTGTATGTGGGAGCTAAACAGTGAGTACACATGTACATGCAGAGTACAATAATAGACACTGGAGACACCAATAGGTGGGAGGTTGAGAGAGGGGTGAGTGATGAAAAATTACCCATCGGGTACACTATTTGGGTGATGGGTATGCTAAAAGCCCCAACTTCACCACTGAGCAATATATTCATGTAACAAATATGCACTTGTACCCCCTAAATCTATTTTCAAAAAACCCTATTTCTCAGTCCATGAGAAATCCTATACTCAATGTATACGTGGCTGGGCCTCTTTATGTATTACATGTATTCCCAAAAAGTAGTAAGTAAATCACATTTTTGTCAACTGTGTGGTGAAATATATGAAAGAATTTTAACCAAGCTCACCTGTAAAATTAGAAGGAAGGAACTGAGACAAGCGTAGGCTCCTCCACCTCTAAAACTCTTAGTCTAAATCAGAGGTTGGCAAACTAGGGCCAGGCCAGCAATCTGTTTTTGTTTTTTCTCTTTCGACAATCTATTTGTCAGTATTTTAAATTAAGGTATAGTTGACAAATAAAATTATATATATTTACGGTGTACAGCATGATGTTCTGATATAGTTATACATCATGAAATGGTTATATCAAGCTAATTAGCATATCTATCCCTTCACATACTTATCATTTTGTTGTAAGAACATTTAGGATCTACTCTCGGAGTCCACTTGCTCAAGGCTTCTTGGGCATGGCTCCAGGTAAAAAAAAAAAAAAAAAAAAACTACTCTCAGCAATTTTCAAGCATAAAATACATTATCATTAACTATAGTCACCATGCCATCCTGTCTAAATGAAACTTTGTACCTTTAACCAACATTTCGCCATTCCTTCTCCCACTCCAGCTAACCATTCTGCTCTCTGCTTCTATTAGTTTGACTTTTTTAGATTTCACATGTAAGTGAGATCATGCAGTATTTGTCCCTCTGTGCCTGGCTCATTGAATCTAGCATAAAGTCCTCTAGGTTCAACCATGTTGTCATAAATGACAGGATTTTGTTTTTGTAAATAAAGTTTTATTGGAACACTGCCATATTCATTTGTTTATGTATTATCTGAGATTGCTTTCATGCCATAACAGCAGAGTTAAGTAGTTGAGACAAAGACCTTATGGCCTGCAAAGCCTAAAATAGTCACTGTCTGGGTCTGAACAGAACAATTTGCTGACCCCCTGGTCTAAATGGCCACATTTGATGTAGTCTGAAAATTTATTTTTGCAACACAATCTGAACATAATCGTGGCTGTCATTTCAATCAGCCGCCTATCCACATACTGCCCAGACCTGACTGGCTCTGGCCCGAGTTTGCCATCATAGGAAGAAGCACGTAAAAGGCAGGCTATGGGAAGAGGTTTAGGACAGCTTGCAAACTCCAAAGTTACCTTTGTTTTATTTTTTATAAAATCCTGATTTCTGTATTTGAATTTAGAGATATACCTGTAGCTACTTCATTCTAAAAGAATTAAGGCACATTTCCATATTATTTCATTTTAATATCATAAATTTAATTTTTCTAGAAAGAGATACTAAAATTTCCATTTTACAGGTTATTAACTTTACTGGGCTCACAAAATCAGGGCAAAACTGGAACTAGAACTCAAGGCCTGGGTATCCTAGCCTAGTGCTCAACCAACACTCTGGATTTTTGAGTTTACTGATAATCAAAAAATGAGTTACGTGAGAGGCAGGGAGGCAGGAGCATGGGAGGCAGCTGAGGAGCCAAGAGAGATTCACTGGCAGAATTTAGCATCTCTGAAATTAAGGTTTCTAAAACCTTTATTTCTAAAGGTATACAATTATTTGGTTAATATCAATTATTTGCTCAATATCAAAAGCACTATATGATTTTTTAAAATGTATAATCCTAGGCCGGGCGCAGTGGCTCATGCCTGTAATCCTAGCTCTCTGGGAGGCTGAGGTGGGTGGATCGTTTGAGCTCAGGAGTTCGAGACCAGCCTGAGCAAGAGCGAGACCCCGTCTCTACTATAAATAGAAAGAAATTAATTGGCCAACTTATATAGAAAAAATTAGCTGGGCATGGTGGCACAGGCCTGTAGTCCCAGCTACTTGGGAGGCTGAGGCAGTAGGATTGCTTGAGCCCAGGAGTTTGAGGTTGCTGTGAGCTAGGCTGACGCCACGGCACTCACTCTAGCCTGGGCAACAAAGCGAGACTCTGTCTCAAAAAAAAAAATGTATAACTCTAACAATAATATAAATGCCCCTGGGAGATTGTAAATCTCCCTGTTAAAGGACTTTAAAAATAATAATTAGGCCGAGTCGCAGGTGGCTCACACCTGTAATCCTAGCACTCTGGGAGGCCAAGGCGGGCGGATTGCTCGAGGTCAGAAGTTCGAAACCAGCCTGAGCAAGAGCGAGACCTCGTCTCTACTATAAATAGAAAAGAAGTTAATTGGCCAACTTATATAGAAAAAATTAGCTGGGCATGGTGGCACAGGCCTGTAGTCCCAGCTACTTGGGAGGCTGAGGCAGTAGGATTGCTTGAGCCCAGGAGTTTGAGGTTGCTGTGAGCTAGGCTGACGCCATGACACTCACTCTAGCCTGGGCAACAAAGTGAGACTCTGTCTCAAAAAAATAATAATAATAAAAAATAAAATAAAATAAATAAATAAATAAAAATAATAATTAGTTTAAATTACAAAAATAAGAGAAACATGGGGGAAATTAGAAATGAGACAAATAATAAAGTAAAAATTACCCATAATCCTAACACCATTCTAAACAATTCACTACAGATTTTTATTTGCATGTATGTACATATGATTTTAAAAAACAAATTTGGGATCATATTGCATACATGGTTTTATAGCCTGCTTTTCTCAATAAGCCTTATACTGTAAGCATTTCAACAGGTTATTATTCTTCAAAATGTGTTATTTTCCCTCAAACCAGTAACTTCTCATAAAACATATTAAACAATAACACTTCTCTCATTACATTAAATAACATATGCAAAAAGGGTTAAAATTCAAATATCTTTTTACATTTTACTTAATACTGAAAGGATATATTTACCTATAGTAATGATATATTTGAATACAAGAGTGATTTTTAAGAAAACAGTTTTTCCATATTATACTTTAAAAAAAAACTTTTCCAGATTATAAATGTATACAGTTTACTTAAATATAAATTTATACATACACATCTGGTATGAAGGAGAGTTCCTTGTATTTAGAACGGGGAACAATAAACAATAAATGACCTTGGCATTATCATTAAACTGACCACAAAAGGAACTGAAAATTGTGATTAAAAACATATAACAATCTTAGATGGCTGCAAAAATATCATATGGAAATGCTACACTCTCCTTAAGTATCCTCTCATCATTGGATTTTAAGCTGTTTCTAATTTTTTACTACTATATAATTAATTTCATGATGAAAATCAGTGTATATAAATATATGACCCCATTTCTGAGATGCCTAATAGCCAGAAGAACATTTTTAAGGTCTTTAATGCATTCTGCCAAATAACTTTCCTTCCAGAAACTGCACAAATATATATCCCTCAACCCCAACAGTGTTCAGAGTACCTACATCAGCAAATTATTGTCAGCATTATCTCTTATCAAGGCAACAAGTTTCAGACTGAACTTATAAAAAGCTTAAATCTAATATGCTATTTGTGAAAAATGCTTAAAGCAAAACAAATGAGACCCTCAACAACAGAAACCATATTTGATTTATCTAAGGATTTTTAGCCCCTAACTCAGCGTTTGGCAAAGAAAATTTACAACTGCTGGCTGAATAAATGAATGTAGACATAGAGTTGCCACGTGATAAATGAAAAGATACAGAAGTTGGGCCATCTGACTGGGAATGCACAGCATTCCAACACTTGGACCTGCCCATCCCAAAGAAAGAAAAACTAGTATCAGAAACTATACTTGGCCAGGCACGGTGGCTCATGCCTGTAAACCTAGCACTCTGAGAGGCCAAGGCGGGAGGATCGCTCAAGGTCAGAAGTTAGAAACCAGCCTAAGCAAGAACGAGACCCCATCTCTACTAAAAATAGAAAGAAATTAATTGGCCAACTAAAAACATATAGAAAAAAAAAATTAGCCGGGCATGGTGGCACATGCCTGTAGTCCCAGCTACTTGGGAGGCTGAGGCAGGAGGATTGCTTGAGCCCAGGAGTTTGAGGTTGCTGTGAGCTAGGCTGACACTATGGCACTCTAGCCAGGGTAACATAATGAGACTCTGTCTCAAAAAGAAAAAAAAAAAGAAACTATACTTGATCAATAATAAAAAGACAAATACCTAATTTAAAAATGGGCAAAAGATCTTAATAGACATTTCTCCAAAGAAGGTACACGAAGGGCCAATAAGGACATGAAAAGATGTTGCACATTAGTAGCCATCAGGGAACCACAAATCAAAACCACAAAGATGCCACTTCACATCCACTAGGTTGGCTAGGCTACAATCGAGAAGACAGACAATAACAAGTGTTGGCAAGGACATAGAGAATTTGAAACTCAAATATACTGCTGTGGGAAACAGTGCAGCCACTTTGGAAAATAGCCTGACACTTCCTCAAACGGTTAAACATAGAAACACATGTCCACCAAAACCATGTACATAGATATCCACAGCAGCATTATTTGTAAACAAAATTTGGCATCTCCATACAATGCAATATTATTTGGCAATAAAAGGAAATGGAATACTGATATATAACATGGCTGAACTGGGAAAACAGTGTGCTAAGTGAAAGAAGCTATCAAAAAAGGCTGCATATTGTATGATTCCATTAGTAGGAAATGTCCGGAACAGGCAAATCTATAGAGATAAAAAGCAGATTAGGGGCTGGTCCAAGGTAGTGAGTCATCTCACTTGATTGTTCAGTCAGTTACAGATTGAACTCCTTGTTCTACTATTTTCCCCTTTCTCACTACTATACTTGACTAGTCTTAAAAAAATCTTTTTAAAAAAAATTTTTAATAGAAAAAAATAAAAAGAAAACAAAAGCAGATTGGAGGTTGCCTGAAGAGTTGGATGGGGGAGTGGGACTAGGGGAATTGACAGATATAAGCTAAGGGGTATGGAGTTTCTTTTTAAGGTAATAAAAATGTTCTCATATTGGTTATGGTGAGATACACAACTCCGAATATACTAAAAGCCACTGTATACTTTAAATGTGCCAACTGTTTGGTACCTAAATTATATCTCAAAGCTACTAAAAAAACCAACTTGGGACTAACATAATCTTGATAGAACTGACTTTGACATATATAGAATATGGGGCTCCAGAAACAGTCATTCTCCCTCTTCCTACTCTGTCCTTGGGCAGGGAGATGGCAAAAGAACGGGGAGTAACTTGGGAAAGTGCCAATGCCCCTCAACGTGAAAATTCCCTTTGGGGCCCAGGCGCAAGAATACTTACAACTGCTCCTCCAGCGGCCAGGGGATCAGCTTGACGATACAGTGTCCTTGAGACCAAGCGAACCAGGAGCCATCGGGAGAGAAAGCGACACTCCAGGTTTCACAGCTCGACTTCCAATCGAATTGGTGGGGGCGCCCAGGCTTGAGTTCGGCCAGCAGCAGAGGTTCTTCTGGGGCAGGAGACAGCATGCTTCAGACAAGCACCCTCACTCCCTGACCACGCAGTCACAGGAAAGCCGCTGCCTCCCATGGCAAAGGGCAACATTATACATCCCCAGAAGGAGTTGTCATTTAAATGACCTAGGGCAGCAACGGTAGCCACAGGCCACACTCCACTGTGGTTTCTCAGTCCTGGCACTCCCCATGCTGGTTAACCATGACTCAGAGTAACCTTTGTGCTGGTGACCCCAGTGAATGGAGGCCTCATTTTCCTATGAATGCTTGAAGAGGAAGAAAGTGAAGAGATAAGCAGGCCAATAATACTCTAGATGGTGCAGATTATGAGGCCTAGGCTCTAAAATAGCAAGGTCTTTCAATGCATTTAAGGTCTCTTCAAAAGAACCTGCTTCAGGAACCAAGTAAAGGAAGGGTTATGTGAAATTCAAAGGCTCCCTCTCACTCACCAGCAGGCAAAGCCCTGACCTTGCTTCCTCTCACTCAGAGGTGTTGATTTCCTCTTCTCCCTCTCTCCTGCTTCCATCTCCTCTGTCCTGGCTTAAACTTTTGTCTCATCTTACCCAGATCTTTGGCCAGAGTCTCCGATGGGTCTTTGCCCCTAGAGATCCTGCCAAAGCTGAAACACACATCACATCATTTCTTTCAAGTACATGCCAAGGCTCCCACCAGCTTACATGATAAAAGCAACTGAGACCAGGCCTGTCACCTGGTGCCTTCTGCTCCAGCCTACCAGTCCAGCCTGATTTCCACCACACCTCCCTGCATGCCACACTCCGCCACACAAGGGTCCTTGACGTGTCCAGAGGAGCTCATTCACACTCAAACCGGCACTCGTTCTCTGCTTATGGAAATCCCACCTAGATTCACAACTAAGAAGAGCACCCTGATCTCACACTGTCAAAATGAAAATCAGTTTCACCCTGTTTATTTCATTCTCTCTTGTCTTAACCAATTTCCCTGTGCCTTCCCCTCTTACCAATATTTAAGCACCGGGATAATTTAATCTTTGTTTCTCCCATGCCTAGCACGGTATCTTGTAAAACAGCAGGCTCTGGATTGGTGCTCCTAGTTCAACTCTCTTCTCTGACAGAAGATTAACAAAGTCCCACAAAGCTGGGAAGTCAAAGGCCTTCAGAATGAATTTTATGACCACTGTGATTGTGCAACATGCTCATATAAAAACTGGCTTCTATCCTGAATGAGCTCACTTCCTGATGTGTACGTTTCCCTTTAGTAGTAGTTCCAGACTTTCACCCTTTTATGGCAGTTACCAGATAGATACTAATTTAAACAACCCATAGTTCATGTTTTAAGACACATCTTTACACAAAGAGATTTCACTGAAATTAGGATGTATCTTACAATGACTTTCATAGTTAAATAGGTGGTATTTTTTTCTGTGATATTAATACATAATAGTAACACAATCAATCAATGGTATCTTGGATTCAATTAAATAGTGGTATAGGCCAGGCGAGGTGGCTCATGCCTGTAATCCTAGCACTCTGGGAGGCCAAGGCGGGCGGATAGCTCGAGGTCAGGAGTTTGAAACCAGACTGAGCAAGAGCGAGACCCCGTCTCTACTATAAATAGAAAGAAATTAATTGGCCAACTTATACAGAAAAAATTAGCCAGGCACGGTGGTGCATGCCTGTATTCCCAGCTACTTGGGAGGCTGAGGCAGGAGGATTGCTTGAGCCCAGGAGTTTGAGGTTGCTGTGAGCTAGGCTGATGCCACGGCACTTACTCTAGCCTGGGCAACAAAGCGAAGCTCTGTCTCAAAAAAAATAAAATAAAAAAAAAAATAAACAGGTGGTATAAGATGCATAAAAACATATATATATATAAAAACATTTTCTGATTTCTGATACATGCATTATAGGAAAATACACAGGTATATCTTGTTTTATAAAATAGGAGTGTTGCTGAAAATTCTGTCTTTAAATAGAATTTTAATGCATTGTATCAAGGCTTTGTAGAGACTATCATTCTTAGAGGTTCTATGTATAAATCTAGGTTTTAATATATTAGGTCTAACTGGGTGTTTTTATAGACCCAGGTAATTCCCCCTAGAAACCTGTACATGTTTCTATATGTGATCTTTTCACTTACACAATCACACGCCTGTATGACCACAGTCCTGTGGACATGAACATTTGCATGGTAACGCGTTGGTGGTATAGTGGTGAGCATAGCTGCCTTCCATTTGCATGGTAAGACATGCTTTATATTTTACATCCAAAACAGGTCTCTCAAAGTTATACAGCAATCCCTCAACATTTTCTTCAATCTCATTATTTCTAGATATTTTCCTATGGTGACATAAGCCCTAATCTGTTAATGTCTTCTTCATGCAGCCCAGGGGTTCTTCATTAGGGGTGATTTTGCCTCCTGAGGACATGTGGCAACATCTAGACACATTTGTGGTTGTCACAACTGGGGGTTGGGCTACTGGCATCCAGGGACACATGTTAATGTCCTACAGTGCGGAGAACAGCCCCCGCCACAAAGGATTACCTGGCCCAAAATACCAACAATGCCAAGGTTGAGAAACCCAGATGTAGTCAAATATTAACCAATGTTGACTGATCTGGGGGAACATTTTTAATTGACCTGGATGAAAATTTCTCTTTTCTTTACCTCTCAAACCAAATCCATTAGCAAGTCCTATCAAGTCTGTTTCCAAAAGACTTGCCAAATCTAACCTCTCTCCATTTCCAAGGCTACTATTCTAATCAATGCAACATCATCTCTCTTGGCCCTCTAGGCAGCCTTCCCACCACTCTCCTTGCCTCTGCTCTGGCCCCTCACCTCCCAGCGTGATGAGTTTCAATCACTCTTGAATAAAACCCAAGCTCCTCACGCTGCCCTTGTTGAGGTCCAGCATAAACTGCCCCCCTGCCTTCATCTCCCTGCTGGGCTTGTACATCTCCTCTCCCTGCCCCAGGATCCAGCACACTGGCCTTCTCTCCACTCTCTAATACTCTATTAGTCTCCACCTCAGGGCCTTTGCACTAGCTATTCCCTTCACCTGGAATGCCTCTCCAAGGCTGGCACCTTCCATTCATTCAGGTCTGGCTCACATGACAACACCTTAGAGAGCTCTCTCTGACTCCTAGTCAATCTCCTTCACAACTCCTCACTTTATTTTCTTCATAACACTCATCACCATTTGATTAATATCTACCTCACCCCTACCAGGCCATCAATTCCAGGGGAGCAGGGACCCTGTATATTTATTCCCAGTGCTGGCAGAGTTCCTGGTGGAGAGTAGGCAGTCAGTACATATTTGTTGAATAAATATACATGGTATACCTCTTTAAACATAAAGGAAAGAAAGCCCCTTAAACTGTGATGCTTATGCAAACATTTCACATGAAATGCTTCTTAAACATGAGCTCTACCCAGAATTCACACTCTATTTCTGTAATTTAGGGATTTAATCTCTTGCTATTTCAGGTTCAGGAATCCAGGAGCTAAAAGAAGGAAGAACCCAGTGACTCCTGTTTACTGGAGTCTGGGCCCAAAAATAAACGTGGCTGCTAGAAAAGCCACATTTAGGGCAGAACTTAAGAAAAACAAACAAAAAAAATTAGAGCCAACAGGATGCAGCTTCATCTGGGATTATACTTACAGTGGCCCTTGGTTAAAAGGCCTATGGATCAGGGGTTTCTCTTTTTTTTTTGAGACAGAGTCTCACTTTATTGCCCAGGCTAGAGTGAGTGCCGTGGCGTCAGCCTAGCTCACAGCAACCTCAAACTCCTGGGCTCAAGCAATCCTGCTGCCTCAGCCTCCCAAGTAGCTGGGACTACAGGCATGTGCCACCATGCCCGGCGAATTTTTTTCTATATATATTAGTTGGCCAATTAATTTCTTTCTATTTATAGTAGAGATGGGGTCTCGCTCTTGCTCAGGCTGGTCTCGAACTCCTGAGCTCAAACAATCCGCCCACCTCGGCCTCCCAGAGAGCTAGGATTACAGGCTTGAGCCACTGCGCCCGGCCAGGGTTTCTCTTTTAATGTTTTAAATTGACAAATAAAAATGATATATATTTATGGTATACAATGTTTTGATATATGTACACATTGTGCAATGGCTCCATCTAGCTCATTAACATATGCATTACCTCACATACTTACCATTTTTTTGTGGTGAGAACACTTAAAATCTACTCTCAGCAATTTTCAAGTGTATAGTTCATTGTTATTTATTAACTATAGTCACCATGAGGTACAATAGATTTATGGAACTTATTCCTCCTCTATAAATGAAATTTTTTGTCCTTTGACTAACATCTCCCCAATCCTCCTACCCCTCTGGATCAGGGTTTTCTAATTAAACAATGGGATGTATTTGGACAATCAGACCGGATGGGAAAATATTTATTACAAGCCTTTTCTATGCAAGGCAATTAACCTTGACACAGAGATGGAAGCTATGACTTCAGGAGGCAGGAAGTTAGGTAATTTTTCCAGCCTCAGGACCTTTACATTAGTGGTTCCATTGCCTGGAAAGCATTTTCCCTGGTTGCTCTATTTTATTACTCAGGGATCAGTTCTCAAGTCACCTTCTTAGAGACCTTCCTGGCCCCACTCTCTAAAGGGACTCATTCACTTCCCTTTAACCCTTTAATTTTCTTTATAACCATCACTCACAGATATTTTCTTGATTGCTTATTTGTCTTTTATGTCTTTATTTTCTGTCCCTTCCCCAACTCACCAGAACTGCTACTGGGCTGCACTCTCCAATAAAGTAAATGAACACTAACCATATGTGGTCACTCACCACCAAAAATGTGGAGAGTCAGAACTGAGATGAGCTGTTAAGCACAAAGTACACACCAGAATTTTGAAGACTTAGTACAAAAAAAGAATCTAAAACATTGCAATCATTTTTTGATTACACGTTGAAACAATTATTTTAGATATGTTGGGTTGAAAGAGATGTAGTCTTAAAATTAATGTTGTCTGTTTCTTTTTTCTTTTGTTAATGTGGCTACTTGAATATTTTAAATTATGTACGTGGTTCACATCATATTTCTGTTGGCCAGCCCTGGCCTAGAGGGTGCCTGGCACATAGCAGACACTCAATAAATATTTGTTGAATGAATAAATGAATTCTAACCACTGCTCTGAAGATTTCTTCTGTTGCCCATTGTGTTTCTTTTACAATGGGCTTTATTCAGTTTGAAAAGAAAAGTAAAAGGCTGGACTTTTTTTTTTTTTTTACAGTAGCTTGGCAGCTATCAACAGCTCTGCCTATACCTCCAAAACAAAGTCGTCAATCATTAGGGAAAACCCAGAACTGGAAACAGATTCCTATTAAAGAGGGAGGCTAACTACAGATTGCTTTCAGATTTAACTATAAGGAGTCAATGGAAATGACAGCGGAAGCTATAAAAAGACTCACATAAGATCCACAAGACAGAAGGGGCCATTTAAAAATAATTCTGTGTGTAACACACTCACTGAAAAGAAAGTCCTTATCTAGATGGGAAGGGAGAGAGAGCTGCCTTTTTACTGAATGCCTGACTTGAGCACACAAAGAAATGTCATTTCCTAAATTAAAAAGTAACACCACCCTAGGGAATACCTTGATTTCAACCTACCCACCCACAATAACAAGTCATCAGCAATCAGAATCCTTCAGACCAGGATGAAGCTTGAACTTCACTGCATGAATACACACAGAAAGGTTCCCGAACAAATTCTGAGCCCTAGGCCTTGACCTCTTTTGAGAATTTCTCCTCGGGAAACTGCCTTTAAACTCCTGGTACTTTCAGGAGTTAGGACTCCCAGAATAAATCCCAAATCTATTCCAAATGTCTATGTAAGTGGGGTTCAGGGGGAAGGTAGCTGGAAGGGAGAAGCCGGAAGGATGTCTTGAGGTTTTGCCCTTGCGTAAGAGGCACTGAGATTGTATGTTCTTTGGGGCTGGCTTGAAGGATATCCAACATTCTCTGACTTCCACAGTTTTCTGATGGTGAAGGCAATTGACAAGAATAAAGGCAAGTACCACAGGCATCGGCGTCTCCTAAACTTGCCTGATTACACATCCCCGGCGCCACCCACCTCCACTGAATTAGTCTCTAGTGGGAGAGGCTCAAAATACATTGTTTTATCGGGGACCCCAGACCCCGTTTTTATGAATAGGCAAGTTTGGGAAGCTCCCAGCCACCCACTGAGGCGGGTACTATCTTTAGCCCATTTAGCAGACACAAAACTGAGCCGTGGTGGGGGGTGGTTAAGTGGCTGGTCCACAGTCACGGTCACTCAGTTTATAGGGGCAGAGCTGACTGCCATCCAGACCCTGGGAGCGTGTCCCCCGGCACCTGGGCACGCACCCCCTAGGGCATCCCCCTTCTAGGGCCTGGCGACCCCTGCGTCCCACCGGGCGTCCCCGCGCTGTCCCGGGGGTGGGGTCCCCTCCCGCGCAAGCCGGATCTCCCGGGTCCTGTCGGCGGTGGCAGCGGCGTGGCGGTCGCTGACAGCGAAAGTGAAACAAAGCTGGGCGCCCGGCGCGCACCCCCGCCGCCGCCAGCCCCGGCCGCCCGCCCCGGCCGGACGCCCCCGCCGCGGCCGGGCCCCGCCCCCGCCCGGCCGAGCCCGCCCCGAGGTCACCTCCCGCTCCCCGGGGAGAACGGGCCTCGGCCCCGCGGGGCGGCAACGGGCGCGCCCGGCCCCACTCACCTCCGGCCTCCATGGAGGACGCGCGCGGCCCCCGCAGCAGGCGGCGGGCGCCTCAGCCCCCCGGGCCGCGGGCCCTCATGCCGTCCCCGCGCCGCCCGCGCCCGCGCCCGCCCCGGCCCCCGCCCCGCCAGCCCCGGCCCGGCAGCCGCCGCCGCGCCCGCCGCGCGGAGAGGCCATCAGCTGCTTCCCGTCACATGGCGGCGGCGCGGGCGGGGACGCGGGGCGGGGCGCGGCGGGAGGAGACCGGCGCCTGCGGGGGGCGCTGAGGCGACCAGGGGCGCGCGGGGTGCTGAGGGGAACCCGCGAGGGGAACCGGAGCCGCGCCGAGGGGAAGACGGGGGGAGGGGAAAACCGGAGGGGGACAGAAGCCGGCTCAGGGAGCGCGGGGGGCGGGGAGGACGGGGACAAAGCTGGGCCGAGGGGAAAACAGGGGCGGGATAAAATAGGGGGGCATTGTTTAAAAGTAATAAAACCTGGGGTGGGGGAGAGAAGCCGGCGGAGGGAAAACGGGGGTGGGGGCGGGAGCGGGGACGCGGGCCGTGGGGCGGGACGGGGCCGGGAGAAACCGAGGGCTGGGAGGAGCGGCCCGAGGCGAAAACGCGGAGGGAGCGGGTAGACGCCGGGAAATGCGGGGCCTGAGGGGAACGGGGGGCGGGAGCGCAGGCGGAGCACACGCCGGGGAGCACTCGCCGCGGGCTTGGGGAAGCGGGGCGGGTGGGAGGGCGGCGTAAAAAGCGGGGTGCGGGGAACGACGCGAGGCGCAGTCACCCGGCGCGGTGAGGGGGTGCGGCGGCGAGCGGGAACGGAAGGGCAACGGTCACGGGAGGGGACGCGGGGGTGGGGGAGGAGGGCAGGGTGGCAAAGGCGGGGACGAGTCGGAAGGAGGCTGTCCTCGATGCCTACTGCGACCCCCTCACCTCTCCGCGTCACCCTGAGGTCCCTGCCCTCCTTCCATCCTTGTGTCCTCCAACACGTGCCCCGCCTGGAGAGGACGGCTCGCCTTCTCACAGCCAGGGTTCGGGTGGGACCGACCACGGGCGACTGCCTGAAAAACCTCTTTTCTTAGCTGTCCAGTCCCCTGGAGCTGTCGGTGGCTTCGGGGTTTCGCACTGGGCTCGGCTAATTGTGGCCCCCAAAACGTCCTCCCTCACCCCGACCTGAGGGTGCCGGTCGTTCCCTCCGCTTGTCGGGTGCCAGCCTCAGGTCGCCCTCGCGCCTCTCGCCCCGTGCCCCACCCTCCCTCTGCGTCACCGGCTGTGTTTCCTACCCTGACCTCAGTTACCCGTGTTCCTTTTCACCCCATCCCTCCGTTGTACATTTTATTTTATTTTTTCACCCAGGCCCCTATTTTATGAGCCCCTCGTTTACCTCTGCCCATGCTGGCCTCTCTCCTCCGGGTCCCCTCGGGTCCCAGAGCACCTCCTTCCAGGGTTGCTCTTCTGAGTGTTCACCTGACTTGTCCATCTTTGGACCCCCGCTGTGTCTCGAGTCCCCCTTTTTCTCTGGCTGCCCATTTTCACCTTCCATTTTCCACTGGACATTTTTTTTTGCTTTGCCAATTAAAAGACAAAAAAAAAAAAAAAAAACAAGCCCAGCACCTGTAATCCTAGCGCCTTGGAAGGCCGAATAGGTGGACGGACGGCTTGAGGTCAGGAGTTTGAGACCAGCCTGGGCAACATGGTGAGAACCCATCTCAAAAAAAACCAAAAACCGGCCCACCTACCCCGCTTTGAGCCTCCACTTTTATCCTCAGCCTCTTCCACCTCAGCTCCCATCTAAAGTGCTCTCCAGCCTCCTTACTTCCACCAACCCCTCCCATATTTCTCTTCAATTTTCTCCTCAGTTTGCAATTTTTTGTCTCCCAAATTCTCTCTTCCTGGTATCTTCGGGTCATTTTTATGTATAACTCATGGAAAAGAAAAAAAGGTAAAGGGACAATACTGTTTTTGGGACAATACTAGTTTTCCTAACCAATGTTAGGAAAACTAGTAAAAATATAATTTTTTTTTTTTTTGGCAAATTTGTTTTTCCCAATCTTTCCATTTACTATTCAGGGCTAAATCAAGATCACTAAAGCATTTATTTAAAAATAACTTTATTCCATTATCTTTTTTAAAAAATCCATTATTATAACCTCAGGATGAATTTCTCCCAGCCCTCCCCCACCACATATTAACATGTAAGGGATCTGCTTATTTTTCTTTCCTGGCCAGTCCCATGCTGAGAAATATCCATTGGCACTTATTGCATCATAATAAATTTTACCCAGCAAGGATGATTTTCCAGGTCTCATTGCATGGTTTATGGAAAATTTCCAACCTGTTTTCTTACTGCAATTAGAGAACTTGTATGTGTTTGTGAGAATTGGAGCCAATATCAAAGCTACAGGATTGTGGAGCCCCCTTTCCCAGGGTCCACCAGGTTTTGAGGAAAAGAAATGTCAGTTGGAATGGCCCTGAAGTGTTTCTTCCTGGTTCTAATTAAGTAGATCTCATGGTCTCTGTGTTTAACAATACGCGCAGATAAGATTTTTTTAAAAGAACAGTGTAACAACTTGGACTTTGCCAGACAAATGCTGTAATCCACTGTCAACATGCTTGTGGATTTGGGCATGGATGTCTTAAAGAAAAGTCGCCCTAATTCGTTAAAAATTCTTAAAATTTGAAGACATCCAGTACCTGGGCTCTTAACTGACCCAGCATATTAATGTGTACACAGGGCTCAAATAAAAGTGACAACAGTCACAGCTCAACAACTGGTCAAGGGTTTACAGTGTTTGGCATCCAGACCCTGAAGTTCTCATATGCTAGTGGAAAAAACCCTCAAGTATTTCCTATCATAAATTGTGTGTGCAAGAGAAGAGGAAGTTGTGAAAAACATCCCGGTGATCTTGCTAAACATTCTCTGCGTTCCCAGCTAGGGATTTATTTATTTTTTAATCTGGTTGCCTCTGAATAGTGGGCTCTTAAATTCTGGAATTTAGTCCTTGAAGACTCTCAAGGAGAGACTAGTTCAGTCTTCAGTGACTTTAGAAGCATCCTCAGTATCTCGTTCTGAAATGACACTAATTTCCACTGTTGAGGAGGCTTAAGCACATAGGTACTATGCAGCAAAAGACCTAGCCAAGTAGAACTGCAATTCACAGCTATTCTTGAGTAGAAATTTTAGTCCACTGCCAAGTTCCCCAGTGTCCTGAGCTGGGGACAGGACATGCTTTTGGTGATTTGTTCAGTTGAATCCCTTCACCCAAGAAAGTAGACCTTCCCCTGCAACCACACCTGCAGGGTTACTTCAGATAACCAACTTCTACATCTTAGGAGTCTCAGCTCCTAGTATGGGAGAAGGAAAGTTCCCCTTTAAGCCCTAGGTCTTGCTCATCAGTCCAGGATATACAACATTAAAGAGTGCAAATTCAAGACCGATTTTCATGTGTAGCACACATCCATTGCACCCTTAGAAGGTCCCTGACTTTAAGAAATTTGGATGAAATCAGAAAAATTAAATCTCAAAACTGTACAAGGATCTACTGGAAGCATCGGTAGCCTAAACTCATCACACAGTATTTTCATTCGAAACTTACTGATCAATGTACTCTCATAATATCCTTAAAAAGTAGGAAGGAGTTTTCCCATCCCCATTTCTAAGATTGAGAAACAGAGACCAGATGAACTGGTTTACCCAAGGAGCTCTTATCACCAGATACTCCATTATAAAACATGTCTCCTGCCTTCTTTCAAAGCAACAAGAAGAAAAGAAGAATGGGAAAGTCTGAAAGCTCATAGTATATCACCTAGGGGGCTTTTATATAAATATGAAGCTCTACAAAATGTGAGGTTACAATAAAAGGCACTTCCTCTTATCAGCCCCGACCTCTTTTGAAAAGAATTATATCTCCAGGGAAACAAAAATCGTCAGGCACACTCTGATAATACTCTCGTATGAAACCATTCTATAAAGCAGAATGAAAGAACAGGCAGCAGCTCATAACTTACAGTTAACATTCTTCTTCCACTAGGGAAGGCAAAAAAAAAAAAGATTGCTAACATCTACTGAGCACCTCCCTAGGCACTTTTATCTCCTAAATTACCTCATTTAATCCTCATCACAAGCCTGGAAGATAGGTGTAATTTCACCTGTTTTACAGATGAGGAAACTGAGGCCCAGGGAGAGGTAAAACAACATGCCCATGAAACAAGGAAGTAGCAGAGCCCAGATTCTAGCTCGGGTGTTTCTGACTCCAAAGCCTGAACCAAACTGCCTTCCTCTGACTTACATTGGTACCTTTTCCAGGGAGCTGACATTTGCCTGCCTCCTTGGTCACAAGCTCACCTGGGCAGTGATAAAGGAAGTTTCCCTGTCACCCCACAATATTCCCTTTTGTGCTGGAGCAAGCTGGTTATGAACCTTTAATAGTGGCAAAGGGCACCAAGGCCAAGTGCTTCTCTCACCTGTACTCCTTCCAAACCAGTGTCTGTTCCAATAGGTCAACCTGGATAAAGCCAGGAGTCACAGCAAAAGTGCCACCTGAGACACCAAATGCAGCTTTCCTATGCACACTGCTCCTTCCCAAAGCTTTTTAACACCGTTGAGAAAACTTACAGCAAATCAAACCAATTTTTTCTAAAATGGAAGGAAAGATGGTGTGTTTTTCTTTTTTGCCGAGAGCCCCACATGTTGCTAACGCAAGCCCCCCGCAGGGGTGCAAGTCAAATCAAAGCTGAATGAAGAATTCATCTTCAACGTAGCTTTCTAAGCTTTCAAGAAGACATGGATGGACAATCTTCTTCAAACTGGCCTATCTTCTTCTTGGACGATGTCACTTTGCTGGTCACTGCTGTCATCTGCACAGGGGATAAAATAAACCAACTCTTGAATGATCTCAATAGTGTGATTTCTACTGTCAGTCTTCAACCATCTCAGTGATTTCTAGTCCTGTCCTGGTGAGCTACAGAATTGGATTTCATGGAGGAAAAGGTAGGACAGGGTATGTAGATAAGCACAATGCTGGCCTAGATCCTTCGTGCTTTCTGCTCAGGCCACTGCCCTAACCTGGGGCAACCTCTCTTCTTTCTGCTTATTCCAACTCTACTGTCCTTAAAGACTTGCCTCGTGTCCACCTGTTGCATGAAACTTCCCCTGACCAACACACCCTTTCAGGCTTTTGCCTTTCTCTGAGGTCTGATAAATTTTAAAGGTATCATCCAGCAGGCAACGAAATTCCTCTTGCAACAGTTCCTCTCCAGCTCTCTTAATGTGTTGGTTAAATCTCACTTATGTTTCTATTTCTGCCATGTGTTGTAGTCTGTTCATCCTAACTGATCTTGTAAAACTCTCTGCACACAGTCGCAGGTCTTCCTTTTCTGTTTTTTGTTTGTTTGTTTGTTTTTTATGGACAGGGTCTTGCTCTGTCTGTCAAGCTAGAGTGCAGTGGTGTCATCATAGCTCACTGCAGCCTCAAACTCCTGGGCTCAAGCGATCCCCTGGCTTCAGTCTCCCAAGCAGCTGGGACTATAGATACACACCATAATGCCTGGCTAATTTTTTATTTTTTGTAGAGACAGGATCTCACTCTTGCTCAGGCTGGTCTCAAATTCCTGACCTCAAGCAATCCTCCCACCTCAGCCTCCCAAAGTGCTAGCATTACAGGTGTGAGCCACCAGAACTGGCCAGTCTTCCTTTTCTATTCCTTAACGATGCCAATATTGTGCCTATCCCAGAGCGGGCTCTGGATAAATGTTTGTCAATCTAATTTTCATGTTGATAGTTGCTAATAGATTCTCAAGTTCTAAACTAAACTTTAGCTAACTATCTTCCCCAGCCTTTAAAAATTGAAATTCACCCCTTACAGATTTCCTACTGGGAAGCTGTCTGCTGAGGTTCAGAGTGTTTTTTGTTTTTTGGTTTTTTTTTGAGACAGAGTATTGCTCTGTTGCACAGGCTAGAGTACCGTGGCGTCAGCCTAGCTCACAGCAATCTCAAACTCCTGGGCTCAAGCGATCCTCCTGCCTCAGCCTCCCGGAGTAGCTGGACTACAGCCATGCGCCACCATGCCCGGCTAAATTTTTTTCTATATATTTTTAGCTGTCCAAGTAATTTCTTTTTATTTTTAGTAGAGACTGGGTCTCACTCTTGCTCAGGCTGGTTTTGAACTCCTGACCTTGAGCAATCCACCCACCTTGGCTTCCCAAAGTGCTAGGATTACAGGCGTGAGCCACCGCACCCGGCCCAGAGTGTTTTTAAGGAAGAAAGAGTTTACCTTGTAGATCCTGGAATCCGTTTCCCATCTGTTCTATGTTCCCATTCACCAGCGCAGTCACTCTGTGAATGTGGTTATGCTTGGCTCTTTCTTTTGGCAACTCCTCTCTCTCACTTCCCTCTTCCTCCTCTTCTGCAGCATCCTCTTCCTCCTCCCCTTCCTCCTCCTCTTCCGAATCCACCAAAACCATGATATCACCCATGTCTTGTCCCCTATTTTTCAAAGGGGGAAAATAAGAAGATACTTTGTTTTTCCCAACTTCAGCCCTCACTGAATAGGAAACATTAGCTACTTTGCAACCCCTTTAGTAACATGGAACATTCTTCATGCACAGAGCTAAGTCATGAGATGACAGTGTGGTTGTAACCTACAAAGTGCTGGTGCCGCAAATTGCCACAGATCATCATATCTTGTGCTGGATGTGTTTCATTATTTCTCCCCTGCTACTCTGGCAGGTGACCACATTGTCCCAGGCATCTACCATTTGAGTCCCCTCATGGCATGTATAAAAATATTCTACCCTTCCTTTTCTGATACCCTTATTCTGCTCCACTTACTGGAATCTCTCCTCATTGTGTAAGGTCCAGGTAAAGTCTTCTTCCTCCCCCAAACACCTTGAACTACGACTGCATTTGGGGTCCATGCCTGGCAGCTTAGCACTTCATTGCTCTGTAGTTTATCTATGCCTAGCACTGCGTACACAGCCAGACTATCCACTTCTTACGGAAGGAAGAATGAATGCCACAGGTCAATCACACTCCTGGGAGCGTCACACTTTCTCGTTTTATCCTCATGGCCCCCTCAGTGAAACAGATCATGAGACGAAGGCTCAGAGAGAGTCAGAAATTTTCCATGGGCACAGGACTTGGGAATGACACAGCTGCAATTTGAACCCAGGTCCACTGATTCCAAAGCCTTGTCCCACTATGCCACACTGCTGCCTCCTCTGAGAGATTAGCCAGGGGACAACAGACTTTCGGAGAGAACGGCCCTCCAGAACAGGGCAGTGAAGGCAATGTTTTCCCATGAAAGACGGTACCAGAACAATAGTATACCCTTATTATGAACAGGTAAGAGAACCCATTTTTCCACAGGATCATAGAAAAGATTCTTTGTTCCAACCCAGAATCTCCTTAGAAAATTAAATACAGACATCCCACTGGTTACTTTGTTCTTACTGGGTTTCCTTGTAGGAGAGACTTCTGGGCATTCATAGACTAGTCTTCCAAAACATCCCGTAAGACTATGACTTACTCTTCCTTTTTTAGCTCTCTTTAGAAAATTAAATAAAACAAATACATGAGTGATTGGGCTCAATGTGTGCACATTGTCTTTATATCTCAGTGACACACCTGCAACATGCCCAGCCCCGAAGCTTGGTGTTATAAAGCAGCACAGACTTTGGAACCAATTAGACCTAGATCTGTTTACTGCTGTTTACTTCCTGGATGAGCTTGCAGAAATTTTTCCTCACTGAGCCTCCATCTCCTTGTCTGGAAAATGGAGATGCTACCACCCCGACCCTGAAGAGGTTATGAAAGAGTTTATAATAATGCATGATGAATCCCCTGGTCCGGGGTTTGGCACATGGAAGGTCCTCACTGGTAGCTGCCATTATTGTTCTTACGAAAGGAAACAAAGCAGAAGTGATGACAGAGCATGGAAATGTGTTTTTGATTTGAGTCTAAAGAACACTCACCTGAAAGTGTTTCCTACTGAAGGGAGAAAGGAAAAAAAGTTAATATCCAATAATATCCACTTCAACCTCACAAAAGGTTTTAATCATGCTAACCTTTACAAAAGAGGAATGCATGAGAAAACTGACCCAACATGAGAAGTGACTGGGTCTCCAGGGATGGTATTTAGGTGCTTCCTTATTGCATATCTTGCTCTAGTGAAGAAGCCTGAATGTGACTTTAGGTGGGAACATGACAGGGGCCTCCTTCCCCCACCCACACTGAAATAGAAGCAAAGGGACCCAAGAAGCCCTTACCTTTCCAGCAGAACATAGGGCTATAATACAACATGAGCCCTGAGATAACGGCCAATCCCAGCAGGAGGAGGCTCACAATGGTTCCCACAATGCCCCCAATGTTTAAAGGTTCTGTAAAGACAAGTAACACCATTGACTCTTCCATCTGATACGTGAGCAATCAGGAGAGCAACACCTCCTCTCCTCTGCCTGGGTCCAGTTATTATCTTATCTTGGTTTCATGACCTGGGGTAAAGCTTATGACCTGTCTGTCACGTAAGAAAAATATCTCATCTCCCGACCTCAGACAGAGAGTTTGTGGGTATCAAATGGAGCATGTGATGCAGACAACAGAAATCTCTGTGTCTACCAGACATCAAGACTGTTGTTAAGGGCATGGGTAACAAAGGCTGTGAGTTATCAATGCTGTGATAAACAGAGTGATCAGTGGAACAGAATAGAGAATCCAGGAACAGGCCCACACAGGTAAGGAAACTTGGTATATGACAGATTAGTGAGCAAAGGTCAGGTCTTGCTCTTGCTCAGGCTGGTTTCAAACTCCTGATCTCAAGCAATCCGCCCGCCTCCGCCTCCCAGAGTGGTAGGATTACAGGCGTGAGCCACTGCGCCCGGCCCTCAATACTCTTATATACTGCTGGTACCACCACTATGGGAAATAATTTGGTATTATCTCATAAAGATAAAAATGCACATAGTCTATAAGCCTTCATTTTACTCCTTGTACATATCCTGGAGAAATATTTGCCTAGGGACCTGGTGTACATGTACACAAGGAATGGGGTAAAAGATGTCCACAGCAGCACTGTTTGTCATAACAAGTCAGAAACAACACAAACATTCATCAGTAGGAAATTGCTTAACTTAGCTGTGGAACAGTGACACAATGGAAAATCACACAGCAGTGAATAATGTATGAAGTACAATCACACCCACTGGCATGAATAAATTCTAGAATCAAAATGTGGAGTGAAAAAAGTAAGTCATAAAAGACTACATATATATGGTATATATATTTTTTTAAACACAGCCTTTTTTTAGAGAAGTTTTAGGTTCACAGCAAAATTGAGCAGAAAGTACCGAGAGTTCCCAAGTACCCCCTGCCCCCAGACATGCACAGCCTCTCCCAATTATCAACATCCCCACCAGAGTGGTGCAATTGTCATAATCAATGAACCTACGCTGACATGACATTATTGTCTAAAGTCCATAGTTTGTTTGTTTGTTTATTTATTTTTCTTTTCTTTTTTTTTTTTTGAGACAGGGTCTTGCTTTGTTGCCCAGGCTAGAATGAGTGCCACGCCGTCAGCCTAGCTCACAGCAACCTCAAACTCCTGAGCTCAAGCGATCCTCTTGCCTCAGCCTCCCGAGTAGCTGGGACTACAGGCATGAGCCATCATGCCCAGCTAATTTTTTCTATATATATATATATATATATATATTAGTTGGCCAATTAATTTCTTTCTATTTATAGTAGAGACGGGGTCTCGCTCTTGCTCAGGCTGGTTTTGAACTCCTGACCTCGAGCAATCTGCCTGTCTCGGCCTCCCAGAGTGCTAGGATTACAGGCGTGACCCACCTTGTAAAGTCCATAGTTTATATTAAAGTTCATTCTTGGTGTTGGATACTCTATGGGTTTGGGCAAATGTATAATGACATGAATCCATCATTCTATCAATAATATCATACAGAGTAGTTTCACTGCCCTAAAAATCCTCTGTGCTCTGTCTATGCAACCCTCCCCTCCATCCACCAGTGCTTGGCACCAAGGATCTTTCTACTATCTCCATAGTTGTGCCTTCTCCAGAATGCCATATGTAATTGGAATCATACGATATATAGCCACAACAATTTCTTAAAACTCAAAAACCTATAAGGCCAGGCATTGTGGCTCATGCCTGTAATCCTACCACTCTGGGAGGTGGAGGCAGAGGGATTGCTTGAGACCAGGAATTCAAGACCAGCCTAAGCAAGAGCAAAACCCTGTCTCTAAAAAAACTGGAAAAATTATCCAGGTGTGGTGGCACATGCTTATAGTCCCAACTACTCAAGAGGCTGAAGCAGGAGGATCGCTTGAGCCCACAAATTTGAGGTTGCAGTGAGCTATGATGAGGCCACTGTACTCTAGCGTGAGTGACAGGACAAAACCCTGTTTCCAAAAAAATAAATAAAATAAATAAAAAGTAAACACTGTATTATTTAGAAATATGTAAATATATACTAAACATTTTTTTTTTTTGAGACAGAGTCTCATTCTGTTGCCCAGGCTAGAGTGAGTGCCGTGGCATCAGCCTAGCTCACAGCAACCTCAAACTCCTGGGCTCAACCAATCCTACTGCCTAAGCCTTCCCCGAGTAGCTGGGACTACAGGCATGCATCACCATGCCCGGCTAATTTTTTTTTTCTATATATATTAGTTGGCCAATTAATTTCTTTCTATTTATAGTAGAGACGGGGTCTTGCTCTTGCTCAGGCTGGTTTCAAACTCCTGACCTCGAGCAATCCTCCCGCCTCGGCCTCCCAGAGTGCTAGGATTACAGGCATGAGCCACTGTGCCCGGCCTAAACATTTTTTTTAAAGTAAAACAAATTCAGGATAGTGGTCACCTTTCGTGGGAGGCCCCAAATGAGGTTGGGATAGGAAGGACCTACTGGTAGAATAGATAGTATGCCCAGTGATATTTGAACTTCAGATAAACAAATACTTTTTTAGTATAAGTGTGTCTCCATACAATATTTGGAACATACTTATATAAAAAAAATATTATTTTTCTGAAATTCAAATTTAAGTGGGCATCTTGGGTTTCTTTTTTGTTTTTTTTTTTGAGACAGAGTCTCACTTTGTTGCCCAGGCTAGAGTGAGTGCCATGGCGTCAGCCTAGCTCACAGCAACCTCAAACTCCTGGGCTCAAGTGATCCTCCTGTCTCAGCCTCTCGAGCGGCTGGGACTACAGGCATGTGCCACCATGCCCAGCTAAGTTTTTCTATATATATTAGTTGGCCAATTAATTTCTTTCTATTTATAGTAGAGATGGGGTCTCACTCTTGCTCAGGCTGGTTTTGAACTCCTAACCTCGAGCAATCCACCCGCCTTGGCCTCCCAGAGTGCTAGGATTATAGGCGTGAGCCACCGTGCCCGGCCGGCATCCTGGTTTTTTAAGTTTATTGTTTTCTAAATCATCAGTGTTGGCACCGCTCTGTGTCTTAAGTACGTGATAGTTTCTTGGGTTTTCATTTTGCTATTGTGCTTCACAACTTACATTTACTATATATACACGTATATATTCTTTGGCGTGTAATAGTATGTAATTTTTTGCTCCCTACACAAATGTTAGCGATTTTAGGGTTGGGTAATAATTTTTCCCAGGCATCTGTCTTGTCAAGCCAAGGCAAGCAGTTGGCAGTGACCCACATGTAGGGAGGCACCAGTCTGTCCCTGTGCTGGTGATGCCAGATGCTCTGAACCTCTCGACCCTTCTCCTTCACGGCCACTTACTTGCATCACTCACCTTTCACACTAAGCCAGATGTCCACCTCCCTCACTCTCACGGGGTTCTCAGCCCGGCAGACGTAGTAGCCCTCATCCAGGTCCTGGGAGCAGTTGCGGATGGTGAGGGTGGAGCTCTGGCCGTTCTGGGTAATGAGATAGTGGCTGTTGGGCTGGATGACCACCTCCGGCTGGGTGAGGTTCCTCAGCCACAGGATCTTCGCAGGGGGGTAGGCCCCAGACACCTGGCAGGTGAGCGTCACATTGCCCCCCACAAAGCAAGTCATCAGAGGCTCAGCGAGGAGGGAAGGGCCCCCTGGTGATCAGAAGAACATAATGACCAATCAGTGTTTAAGGAGATTCAAGCCCTGGCCTGAGGTCTTCAAGAACATTACAGCTGTCCTCTCTTATCCACTGTTTGCTTTCTGGGGTTTCAGTTACTGCCATTAACCATAGTCCAAAATAGTAAATGGAAAATTCCAGAAATAACCAATTCATAAAGTTGTTTTTTTTTTTTGAGACAGAGTCTCGCTTTGTTGCCCAGGCTAGAGTGAGTGCCGTGGCGTCAGCCTCGCTCACAGCAACCTCAAACTCCTGGGCTCAAGCAATCCTACTGCCTCAGCCTCCCGAGTAGCTGGGACTACAGGCATGCGCCACCATGCCCGGCTAATTTTTTTTTCTATATATATTAGTTGGTCAATTAATTTCTTTCTATTTATAGTATAGACGGGGTCTCGCTCTTGCTCAGGCTGGTTTCGAACTCCTGACCTCGAGCAATCCGCCCTCCTCGGCCTCCTAGAGTGCTAGGATTACAGGTGTGAGCCACAGCGCCGGCCTCATAAAGTTTTAAATTGCATGCTATTCTGAGTAGCATGATGAAATCTCACACCATCCTGTACCATCCATCCCCTCTTCTTTTTTTTTTTTTTAATTTCAAAGAGATTTATTCTGAACCAAATTTGAGGACCACCACCCAGAGCCACGCCCAAGAAGCCTTGAGCAAGTGGACTCCCATCCCCTCGTCATCACAAGGGTGAGTAGGTATTGAGAGAGAGGGAAGGAAACCACATTTGCAGAATTTTTCTGACAGCATATTGTTATAATTGTTCCATTTATTATTATTGTTGTTAATCCCTTACTGTGCCTAATTTGTAAATTGAACTTTATCATAGGAATGTATACATAGAAAAAGTATGGTATATATAGGGTTCAGTATTATCTGTGGTTTCAAGCATCCACTGGGGTTCTAGGAATATATCCTCTGTGGATAACAGAAGAATATTGCATTTCCTTCCTAACAAAGCAACTCCCAGAATTTCTGTACCACATCTGGTCTTACATAATAAAAGCTAATATTTATTGAGCATTTACTATGGGCAAGACACTGTTACACCTATTAACCCAACTCATTCTCACAATAACCTTAATATCCCCATTTTGCAAATAAGGAAACTGAGGCACCGAGAATGTTAATTAAGTTGCTCAAAGTCACACAACTAAGTAAGTAATGCAGCTGGGATTCAGAGTGATCGACTGTCCCAGTTTGCCCAGGACTGAGGGGGTTCCTGGGACATGGCTTTCAGCACCAAAACCAGGAAAGTTCTTGGTAAACCAGGATAATTCGGTTACTCCGTATAAGACTAGAATCCAAGCAGCTGGGCTTTTGTAGTCCACATTCTTTACTTCTAGGCTATAAGCTTCTATGTATAATAACTACACTGATCAGGTTTTAAAATGGGTACAGTCTGACAAGAATGTTTAAGAGAACAGAGCAACTGTTTCCAATTGCTGATGGAACAAATTGCCACAAACTTAGTGGCTTAAAACAAATTTATTCTCCTACAATTCTGGAGGCCAGATGTCTGAATGATCTCACAGGGCTAAAAGCAGCTGTTGGCAGAACTGGTTCCTTCTGGATGCTCTAGAGCTATGATTCCCCCAAACCCCAGGCTCATAGGCAGGTGGACCCCAATCCCAGGACAAGGCAAGAGAGACTCACCGATCTGTACCACGCAGCTGGCTCCTGACTCCGGCCCCACGATGTGGCTCCCAACACACTTGAACTTCTTGCCATCCGACAGCTGGGACTGGTTCAGCATTTCCACCCCCAGCTGTGACTTCCCCACAATCACACCTCCTGGCTCTTCTGTCCACAAGAAGTTAGCATCAGGATATCCCCCATCCCAGTGACAGGTGAGCTGTAGCATGAACGATCCTGATGACATCTCTGCCCAGCACTGAGGAGCTGCTGGAGGGGGTGCTGCAAAACACCAGAGAAGAACGTGGGCTTAATCACAGACTCCAAGATCAGCCACTGGACTGGTTCTCATGATTGCAGAGTCTAGAAGAAACATCAACCCCACTTAGTGTACCTTGAAACAGCTCCTAGCACAAATTCATGTCTCACAAGTCAGGTTTCCTCTGCTAGGTGTTAAATCTCCAAGGACCTGGGCCTCATTCGTCTTTGCATTTCTCACTAACCTCATGTAGCTATTTACATTTAATTCATTACGCTAATTAGATGAAATTACAAATTCAGTTCCTCCATCATACTGCCCACATTTCAAGTGCTCAGTAACCACACATGGTGAGTGGTGATTTCTATCATCACAGAAAGTTCCACAGGGAAATGCTGGCCCCTAAAATCTAATAGTGGTTGCCTCTGGCCGGGACATCTGAAAAACTGGGAGTCACAGGTGGAAGAAGACATAGTCACCCCCACCCCTGACATGTACGCCTTTGTACTTCCGTTCCTTTTCACCAGGAACATGTATTACTAAAAACACACACAAATTCAATAGACTATAAACCTGTAAATCCAGTTTGTTCCATATGTATTAATGACTATACATTCATATATTATGTACATAAGCATATATTTTTATATATTTTATGTAATATATATGAATAGAAATAAATTTAGATCTTATCTGCATGGGTGGATATGTAACATGTACAAGAAAAATTACTGGAAATATACAAAAATAATGGTTAGAGGACAAGTGATTGTTTTCCTTACATACTCATCTGTAGTTCCTACAAGTACATATGATTTTATATACCATAAATTTCATTTATGATAGAGAACATTGGGACTTATAAAGGCTCTGATAACATTCGAATTAAGTACTGTGTCATTATCCTGCCAGCTAATTTGCTCTGATGCTGCTCCCCATCATTAGCACGGCTTCTGGGCACACTCTGCATTGCCACAGTGGTTTCCATCCAACATATTGTGTATTGGAGTGTTTGGCTGGTGTCTCCCCATACGCAAAGTAAAGACGCCTGGACTCCTTGTTCACAATAGTACAATACTGCTAGATGGCCAGGTACCTGTGAGGGCCACACTAGGTTCACAAAAAGAGTATCTGAGGATGGATGAATGAAGAAACAAACTGTGGCTTGTCCATACCATAGACCATTATTCAGCCATGAAAAAGAACAAAGTGCTGATACATGCTACGACATGGATGAAGCTCAAAAACATGATGCTAAGTGACAGACGCCACACACAAAAGGCCACGTATTGTATAATCCATTCATATGAAGTGTCCAGAACAGGCAAATCTATAGAGATGGAATGAATGCAGACTGGGAGATGTCAGGGGCTGGGGAGGAGAATGGGGGTGAGTGCTTGGTGAGTACAAGGGTTTCCATTTGGGATAAGGAAAATGTTTTGGACCTAGATAGAAGTGATGGTTGCACAACATAGCAAATGTCCTAAACGTCACTGAATTATACATTAAAATGGTTAATGTTATATACTTTCACCTTAATTTAAAAAGAAAAAACAATGCATGAGGCTCTGCATTAGTTTCTCTCTGTGGCTCACAGGGACTTTCCTGCACCCCACAGCTAGCAGCGAACTTCTAGAAGGGGTGATTCCCTGCCTGCCACGCCACAGCCCCTGAGTGTGTGTACGTGTGTTTTCTGGGAGCTGCAGAAACATGTTTGGACCCACACAGCTGGCAGGCATGCCTTTAAAGACAAAAAGAGGAGGCACAAACATGCAGTTCCTAAAGGGTTAAGGTGAAGAAGTGAGGGAGGGGAGAGCTTCTTACGCACAGTAGACCAGGAGCTCGGTGGTCACCTCTCGATGTCTCCCGCTGAGCATGTTCATGGCCAGACAGGTGTAGTTCCCCTGGAGATTTGGTGACATCAGTAACAGCGTGAAAGAGCTGACCGTCAGGTTGTTTCCAAAGGGTTCACCGCTGGAATTCCAGGCCTGGAACCACCACTCGACCATGGGTGGAGGCCGGGAGCTGCTACTGCAGCTGAAGTCCACCTGGGAGCCCTTGGCTGCATAGAGGGTGCCATTGGGGAGCCTGCCGGTGGCCGAGATGTTGACCTCAATCTGATAGGGGCCGCCTAGGAATGACAGGGGGAATGGGGACAGAATCAATGACTTAAGAGTTCATTTGAGCTTCTTACCAGCTCTAATAGACACATGAGTGATCAGGAAGCAGTCAGTGAGCAGGACCATATCTACAGAACACTTACCACGTGACAAATGCTGTGTTAAGTGCCCTGATATATATATTCTCTCATTTAATCCTGGGCAATTATGCAAGATTTACTGGGGGGGGACAATCCTTATAGAAGAGGAAAAGTGTAAATTGTTCCTTTTTTTAAAACAGTGCAGGGTGGAAAGGATATTTATGCAGAAAAGAATTAACACAGCAGGCTGGGACAGCTCTCCTTAGAAAGGCTTGCTTTTTGCAAGCTTGGCCCTCGGCCTGTGTCTGGGAACTTGGATTTCGGGAGGGTTCCCACCAATCCCAGAACTGATAAGAGTCGCTGGGCCTAAACTGTTTGTACAGACAATGCGGTTTATGCAGAACACCTGCTTTCCTTCTGGGCGTCAGGAATTTTGGTCCACATGAGACATACAGTGTCTCTGTGACCAGCCCCCAGAAAGAAACTTCAGGCACTGAGTCTCGAATGAGTTTCCCTGGTTAGACATTTGATATGTGTTGCCACAACTCATTGATGGAAGATTCGAGTGTGTCACGTCCAACTCCACCAGGAGACTCATGGAAGCTGGAGCCTCGTTTCCCTAGATTCTGTCCAACGTGCCTTTTCCTTTTGCTGATTTTGCTGTGTATCCTTTTACTGTGATAAATCGCACGACATGCTGAGTCCTGTGAGTCTTCCTAAAGACTCATCGAACCTGGGCATGGTCTTGGGGACGCTCCAGCACGAAATCACACTGAAAATCAAGGAACAAACTAGCTCTGTGACTGTGGGCACATTACTTTCCCTCCTTTGCCTCCATTTCCTCATCTGTAAAATAGGGTGGACAGTCCTCACTTCCCAGGGCGGTTGTGACAATTCAGTGAATTAGGATAGCAGAGTACCCGGAACAGTCCCTGGCATTTTGGAAGCACCTGCTAGACCTCACCTTGGTCTAGCACGTTTCTGAACTTCTTATCCCCTGAAATGCTCTCTGCTGTTGGTGACCTGTGCATCCAAGATGCCACATCCCCTTAAAGAATATACTTCCCACACAAATATATACATTTGTCAATTAAAAAATTTTTTAAAGGATATATTCCAAAGTAGTTTAGTGTGCTACCTCTCCCAGGAACTTCCCCTTTTAAAAAATAAAATATAGGAAGGACAGTGCTTAGCCAAAGGAATACATCTATGGCTGTAGGATTTACCTTTTTGAGACAGGGTCTCGCTCTGTCGCCCAGGTAGAATGCAGTGGTGTCATCGTAGCTCACTGCAGCCTCAAACTCCCGAGTTCAAACAATCCTCCTGCCTCAGCCTCCAGAGTAGCTGGAACTACAGGCACACGCCATAACGCCCAGCTAATTTTTCTATTTTTTATAGAGACAAGGTCTCTCTCTTGCTCAGGCTGGTCTGAAACTCCTAGCCTCAAGCAATCCTCCCACCCGTGACCTCCCAGAGTGCTAGGATTACAGGCATGAACCACACTGTATCCCGCCTGACTACAGAATTTTGAACAGAAATAGACCAGTGAAAAAAATCATTTATGGGAGATAAAGGCTTTCCCAGACAGAGACCCTTGATGCACAATATCTACTTCATCTATATCCAAGGACATTGTATATCTATAGAAATCATGGGCTTCTAAGGACAATATTGTTGTCAAGTTGGGGCTGGCTCCTAACAGTTGCAGGGATCTGATGGACTCATGTCACTTCCCACAAAGAGCCTGGGTAAATATTATACTGTGGTTTGGGAGGTACTCAAATGTCCCATTCATTGTTGCTGGCTAGTTGGTTAGGTATGCAGACTGGCAGGTCCCAGGGTGTGCCCGCAGTTGGTGCACATCCAAGTAAGCACAGGGTACAAGCCAACGCCTGGGCCGACAAAGTAGTGTTAGACTGGACAAGTCTGTGTCTTCTATATTGTAATGTGGGGGTGGGGGTCCCAGTGGACAGCACAGACCCCCAGAAACCAGCTGGGAGGGGCTTTTGACCAGTACAATTCTCAGCAAGAATTGGAGTTGGTTACAGGGAGTAGATGAGAAGGAAGCAGGTGGAAGAATTAAAAAAAAAAGAAAAAATCAAATAAGAAAACCCAGGCCAAGTGTGGTGGCTCACGCCTGTAATCCTAGCACTCTGGGAGGCTGAGGCGGGAGGATTGCTCAAGGTCAGGAGTTCAAAACCAGCCTGGGCGAGACCCCATCTCTACTAAAAATAGAAAGAAATTAATTGGCCAACCAAAAAAAAATATAGAGAGAGAAAAAATTAGCCGGGCATGGTGGTGCGGGCCTGTAGTCCCAGCTACTCGGGAGGCTGAGGCAGAAGGATTGCTTAAGCCCAGGAGTTTGAGGTTGCTGTGAGCTAGGCTGACGTCACGGCACTCACTCTAGCCTGGGCAACAAAGCGAGACTCTGTCCAAAAAAAAAAAGAAAACCCAAAGGAAACTCTTATAGACATTGGCCTAGGCAAAGAATTTATGAAGAAGACCCCCAAAGCAATCACAGCAGCAACAGAAATAAATAAATGGGACCTGACCAAATTAAAAGGCTTCTGCACAGCCAAGGAAACTATTATTAGAGTAAATAGACAACCTACAGAAAATATTCACATGTTACACATCTCATAAAGGGCTGATAACAAGAATCTATATAGAACTTAAGAAAATTAAAAAGAAAAAAATCAAACAACCCCATCAAAAAGTGGGCAAAGGACATGAACCAAAACTTTTCACAAGACAGACTAATGGCCAGCAAACATATAAAAAAGGACCCCACATCTCTAATCATCAGGGAAATGCAAATCAAAACCACAATGAGATATCACTTAACTCCAGTGAGAATGGCCTTTATCAAAAAGCCCCAAAACAATCAATGCTGGCGTGGATGCGGAGAGATAGGAACACTCCTACACTGCTGGTGGGACTGCAAACTAGTACAACCTCGGTGGAAAGCAATATGGAGACACCTCAAAGAGCTACCATTTGATCCAGCAATCCCATTACTAGGCATCTACCCAAAGGAAAAAAAGACATTCTGTAAAAAAAAGACACCTGCACTCGAATGTTTACGGCAGCACAATTCACAATTGCAAAGATGTGGAAACAACTCAAGTGCCCATCAATACATGAGTGGATTAATAAAGTGTGGCATATGTATACCATGGAGTAGTACTCAGCTACAAAAAACTCGGGCTCTCCTAAGCACCCATCTCTGCTTCAGATAAGCTTGGCAAGATCCAAATTAATCAATCCTTGGACAAGAATCACCCCATATTCTGATGCACTCCACATTCCCTCTCCCTAGAACTCTAGTTGTGATAAGGTGGTGACACACCGCCAACAGAAGGAGGCCCTGCTGGTGGGGACATATCGGATGGGCCCATGGATCTTTCCTGAGACGCCCTTTCTGGGAAGTTCCGAGTGACAGCCCCATCCCCCAAACCCCAGCTGAATGCTCAGGGGCTCTTAGAGGTTGATACAAACCAGCTTCCTCGTTGCCCATGTGCCAACTGGTTCGAATGTTCCCTAAACACTTGCTTGGCCTGAGAAAAATAGACACAGGGAGAGCCTGGCACCATGCACTGTGAAATCTGACTGGGGTCTTTCATGGGCTGACTGTTCGACTCATAATCACTCAGCCTATGAGAGATGATATCTTGGAAAAAAGCACGGAGTCTACCAGGATGTGTTCAGAACTCTGCTAACTTTCCCATCCCTCCAGCCTTTCTGCAGGTAACCACGGAGCCATTCCAACCCCATACCCTCTCCAATTTGGAGGCAGGAGGGGATGGGCAAGTTGCCATAAACAGCTGCACAGCCCCGAACTGCTGTGGACTAAGAGAGTTCTGTACTCTTAGAAGCAGAGACCCAATCCTGATGGCAAGACTCTTCAACCTCCCCTCTTTAAATGAACAAGTAGCAGCGCAGACTCTTTTGTCGTGGGATGAGCGATGCAATCACACTGCAGTGTCCATTCCAGGCAGGTTAAATCACCCCAGACTGAGAGAAAACCTGACTCTCTAGAAGACAGAGGCGCCAGATGCCCACTGATGGATAAGCAGAGGTCCAGGCAGGAAGGAATAGAAACCTACCAGCTCTCATTCAGCCGGTTTTGTGCTTCTATAGCCTCTCTGTCCTCTCTGTCCGTGCCCGCGTTCCAAGTCACTTACAGAGAATAAGTTGTCACATCTGGGAATTTCTGCCCCCCTAGCTTCCACGGCTATGCTAGAATGTTTGCAAACTTTTCTTCTTAAGAGAAGAAGGGAAGGTGACCATGTTAGCAACCATGTCAGTGGAAAGATCTGAGCACGTGGGGTCCCCAACCCACAGCAAGGCCTGTAAGTCGACTGTTGGGAACCAGAGATGCACCATCCCAGGGGGATCCCATCACCAGCTGAACCAGTGGATCAGGGTAACACGGACCTGAGGGCTACAGAACTTCACCTCGTTAATTCATGCCGAAAATCCGTGACTAGGTTCCGCCATGACCCCTGATTTCACAGACGATAAAACCAGGTCACAAAGACAACAGCCAGAGGACCCAGATTTGAACCCAGGCATCTGGACCTTGGAGTATATATATTCTCAGCCACTCAGCAATACCACTGCCCCCTACCCAACAGCGGCTGGATCAAACCCAATCCACAGTCCCAAATTATCTGTGCAAAAATGAGAGCCAAGTTCCAATGAGAGACGCCAAGCCCTCCCTGTCGGCCACTGTCCGAGGGGCAGGAAGGGGCTCCCAGAAGCCCAGGAGGTCTGGGGTTTTGCCCAGGGCCCTGCTCGAATGAGAACAAGGAGTGGGATCCCAGAGGGCTCGTGGTGTCTGCGTCGTATTTTCACAAACAAGCTCTACTCCCGTGAGAAGCTCCATCTATTTCTAAATGAAGAAGTTTCCACAGTACAAATCACATCACGGTAACTCAGGCACACACAGGGCTTCCCTTCAAGAGTGCTAAAGTGCCACCAGAGTTCATTGACACTTTTAAAAGTCTAAGTTCACGTTCATTGTAATGAGACCTCGCATTTATCTCCCTACAGGGCAATAATGAAATAATCCAATAAAATGTAGCCAATGATTAATAAACCAGTGTCAGATCAAGTCACCATAAACTGGAGAGTGATGATAAGAACAGTGAGTTGCAATGCCACCTTTCTCCTCTGTGGTCAAGAGACAAGATATTTATTGACGAGATGGATGTGAAGGGATTATTAATTATTACTGGGCAGCTGGACTAAGGCAGACAAGCCAGCACTTGCCATGGGCTTGCAGTGGGGACCAAACAGCCAGGCCAAGATGGATGACATTTCTGGATACATCTACATTCATTCCTGGACATTCAGAAATTCATTGATGGCATCTCCAGATACAAGAGCCTTGCGCTCACGGATTCCACAAACTTTGCAAATTGGCAGAAACCTTAGAGTTTCCAAAAATCTAGAACTGTCTTTGTGGCCTCTTTTTCCTTCATCCTCCTACTTCCTTTTTTTTTTTTTAATTTTCATTTTTTTATATGAGGGTGGGGTTTTTCTCTTTTTTTTTTTCTTTGAGACAGAGTCTCATCCTGTTGCCTGTGCTAGAGTGCCATAGCGTCAGCCTCGCTCACAGCAACCTCAGACTCCTGGGCTCAAGCGATCCTCCTACCTCAGCCTCCCGAGTAGCTGGGACTACAGGCATGTGCCACCATGCCTGGCTAATTTTTTCTATATATTTTTAGTTGGCCAATTAATTTCTTTTATTTTTAGTAGAGACGGGGTCTCGCTCAGGCTGGTTTTGAACTCCTGACCTTGAGCGATCCTCCCGCCTCAGCCTCCTAGAGTGCTAGGATTACAGGCGTGAGCCACCATGCCTGGCCCATCCCCCTACTTCTGATCCACCAGCAAGTCCTGCTGGTCAACCTCCAAAATATTTTCTGAACCTGTGCATTTTCACCAAAGCCACTATTGTCACCCTGGTTCTGGTCACCACAATCTTATGCCTTCAATTGGCTTCCCTGTGTTTATTTGATCAGCTCTTCTCGATACTACACATATATTCTCCACGTGCAAATAAAATGATGCCACACCCCTAAGTGGAAGCACCAGCAGTTCCTCCTGTACCCCAAATAAAAGCCCAACTCCCGACCAGAAGTCTTAGTTTCCTAGGGCTGCCTTAACAAAACACCCCACACCGGATGGCTTAAAATGACAGAAAGTGATTCTCTTACATGCCTGGTGGCAAGAAGTCTGGCTGTGCTCCCTCCAAAGCTCTAGGGAATGATCCTTCCCAGCCTCTTCCCCAGCTTTTGGTGGTGCCATCCATCGCTGGCACTCCTTGGTTTGTAGCTGCCTCGCTCCGATCTCTGCCCCTGTCGCTATATAATGTGCTTCCTGTGTGTCTCTGTCTTCATATGGCATTTCCCTGTTTGATAATGACGCCAGTCCAACTGGAACAGGGCCCACCCAAGGATCTCATCTTAACCTGCTTATATCCACAAAGACCCTATTTTCTAAATAAGGTCACGTTGGTAGGTACCAGACGTTAGGACTTCAACCTATCTTTTGAGGGGACATAAATTCAACCTGAACCAGCCCTCCCAGCCCCACACGACCCGCCCCTTGCACAGTTCGCCCCCGCCATGCTGGCCCGCTCCCGTCTGTGAATGAACGCACCACGCTCAACTCGCCTGGCACCAGCACTCCCGCTGCCTGGAAGGTTCTCTCCTCTCATCTTTGCACGACCGCTTCCTAATTACCATTCGGCTTGAACGTCGCCACTTACAAAAGCTCCTCTCTCACCCCCCCCCCCAATTTAAAGTGTTTCAGAGAGCTGAACACACGGATATATATGAAAGAAAAAAAGTAAAAAATAAATGTTTCGGAGAATCCCCTCGCCCCATCTCAGTTGTCTGTTTCGTGCCGTCTCTGATACTGCCTGAGGCATTTGCTCAGCTGTGCCTCAATGTCCCCACCACCAGGCTGCTCATTCCAGGAGGGCAGGGACTTGTCTGTCTCGTTCACGCCAGTGGCCCTGTGTCTAGAACTGTGTCTGGCATCGGGCTCTCAATAAATATATGTTGAATAAAGGAATGCATAAATGTTTTATTTTATAGACGAGGAAACCCGGATGCAGAGCGGTAAACTGGTCACACGGGTATGTCTATCAAACTACACACCCTGGATCCAGAACACGGATATCCCTCTAAACCAGTGACCACCAGGCTTTCTCTCTAGAGGACCAGAGAGCAAATACTATCAGCTTTGCAGGCTGTATGATCTGTGTCACAGCCACTTAACCTCTGCCATCAAAGCAACAAAGGCAGTCAGAGATAGTATGTAAATGAATGAATGTGACTGTATTCCAATAAGACCCCATTTGTGAACGCCAACATTTGAACTTCATATAATTTTCACATCACAAATATTCTTTTTTTTTTTTTTTTTTGAGACAGAGTCTTACTTTGTTGCCCAGGCTAGAGTGAGTGCCGTGGCGTCAGCCTAGCTCACAGCAACCTCAAACTCCTGGGCTCAAGCAATCCTCCTGCCTCAGCCTCCCGAGTAGCTGGGACTACAGGCATGTGCCACCATGCCCGGCTAATTTTTTCTATATATATATTAGTTGGCCAATTAATTTCTTTGTATTTATAGTAGAGACGGGGTCTCGCTCTTGCTCTGGCTGGTTTTGAACTCCTGACCTTGAGCAATCTTGCCTTCCTCGGCCTCCCAGAGTGCTAGGATTACAGGCGTGAGCCACTGCACCCGGCCTGGAAGGTTTATTTTACTAGTTTTTCATTGTACTGGATATCAGGGAAGCAAGTCTGTGCGCCCCTCTACCGTTTTATCCTGGAAGACTTCTACTTTCTTCCTCTGCAGCAGACAGGCAATTCCCAGCCTTCCGGGGTGACTGTCTGACAAATCCCACCTCCGTACCCTAAGCAGAGTCACCCCCACTTGTGGTCTACCTCTGGACTTGCTGCGTGAGCTCACCTCAAGGGGCAACACCAAAGCCCACGTTGCAGGGGCACATGGCAGGGTTGGACGCCAAGGCAAGGGTTTGCAAACTGGGTGCCGTGGATGAGAACAGCAGCCTCTGGGCACGTGGGCTTGCAGGGGTGGGGGGGCGCAGGGTAGGCACCCGGGCTGGCTCAACTAGAGAACCTTGACTTGTTCCTCCCATGACAGCAACACCATCTGAAGCACTTTACAAACTGGTATCTATTTTTCACAGCAATCCCATGAGGCAAGAATGCTTTTCATCCCCGTTACAGGTGAAGAAATACAGGTGTGAGAGGTCGGGTCACTCAGCTCCCAAGTGGCAGAACCCAGAATGAAATCCTGGCCATCTGATGCCAAAGCCCATGCCCCTGGCCTTGGCCTCCTCACGTCCAAGGCTGTGAGCACCGACCCAGCCCTAGTCCCCAGCAGCCCCACTTACTGGCCACCTGCAGCCACACATGGAACCACCGAGTCACATTCAGGATCTCCTGGCAGGTGTAGTTGCCCTCATCTTGTAGGCTCAGCGCCTCGATGTGCAGGGAGCTGGCGTTGACCAGAGAGAAGCGGGGCAAGGCTGGCGGGAGGCTAGAATTGGAGGACAGAAGGAACACAGGCGCTGAGGAGTTCTGGTACCAGGTCACCAGGCCCCTCGGTCCTGAGACGTTGCCACAGTACAGGGTAACATTCTCATGCTCTTCTCCAATGACAACAGTCTCCAATCCTGTGCAAAGAAACATCAAGCTGTTACTACTTTTCTTGATCTCTGAGCAACCTCCCTTTTTAGACAGTGCCTGTGCATTAGGATTTTTTTTTTAAAAAATCAGGTGTGTGTTTTTAATGTGCAATAACAGGCTGGGTGCAGAGGCTCACATCTGTAATCCTATCATTTTGGGAGGCTAAGACGGGAGGATCACTTGAGGCCAGGAGTTTGGGACCAGCCTAGGCAACTTATCGAGACTCTGTCTCTACAAAAAAATTTTAAAATTAGCTGGACATGGTGGCGTGCACCTGTAGTCCCAGCTATTTGGGAGGCTGAGGCAGGAGGATCGCTTGAGCCCAGGAGTTTGATGTTGCAGTGAGCTATGATGATGCCACTGTACTTCAGCCTGGGTGACAGAACGAGACTATCTCTTAAAAAAAAAAAAAAAAAGATAAAATGACATATAGAGCCTCTTGTGTGTTAGGATTCTTGGCCAGTCATTGATGTTAATGAACTTGTGGCTGATCACAAACAACCACAATTCCCAACCCCATCCCAGTTACTGTCCAAGCCCTTCACTGTGTCTCATTCTGGGGCCATTCCAGTCCTATTGGAAACTCAGCCATGTGACTTATTAGGCCAATGGGATGTGAGCAAACGTGACCCAAGCAGAGGCTTTTAAAGTGCTCATGTATAATCATGAGAGAAATGCAAATTAAAACTACAACGAGATACCACCTCATACCCATTATAGCAAGTGTGAATAAGGATCTGGAGACATTAGAACCCTTGTGTACTGTTGAAAGGAGTGAAAGATGGCGAGGATGCTGTGGAAAACAGTATGGTGGTTTGGTTCCCCCCCAAATTAAAATAGAACTACCATATGATGCAGCAATTCCACTTTTGGATATATACCCCAAAGAATTGAAAGCAGAGTCTCAGAGATATTTGTTCACAGCAGCTCTATTCACAATAGTTAAAACATGGAAGCAACCCAAGTGTTCACTGACAGATGAATGGATTAACAAAATGTGCCATATACATACACAGGAATATTATTCAGCTTTAAAAAGGGAAGAAATTCTGGCACATGCTACAACATGTATGAACCTTGAGGACACTATGCTAAGCAAATATTAGCCAGTCACAAAAAGCAGATGCTGTATGATTCTACCTGCGAGCAGTTAGAGTAGTCAAAATCATTGAGACAGAAAGTAGAAGGTTGGCTGCCAGAGATTGGGGAGGGTGGGAGTTATTGTTTAACGGGTACAGAGTTCCAGTTTTACAAGATGAAAAGAGTTCTAGAATAATGTTGATGTACAACATTATGACTGTATTGAATACCACTGAACTGTATACTTAAATGGTTAAGATGGTACATTTTATATTATATATTTTGCCACAGTAAAGAAAAATAGGGAAAAAAAAGTGCTTGTGTAATTGGACTTAGTCACTTTTATCCTCTTCCATCACCATGAGAAAGACATGCCCAAGTGAGGTTCTAGAGGGAGCGTGAAAACCAAATAAATGGTACTGGTTGGCCTGCAAATTAGTACAACCTCTATGGAAAGTAGTGTGGAGATACCTCAAAAAACTAAAAGTAGACCCACCATTTGATCTGGCAATCCCTCTACTAGGTATTTACCCAAAGGAAAAAAAGACATTTTATTAAAAAGATGCTTACACTTGAATGTTTATAGCACCACAATTTATAATTGCAAAGATGTGGAAACAACCCAAGTGCCCGTAAATACACGAGTGGATTAATAACATGTGGTAGGCCACGCGCGGTGGCTCACGCCTGTAATCCTAGCACTCTGGGAGGCCAAGGCGGGAGGATCGCTCAAGGTCAGGAGTTCAAAACCAGCCTGAGCAAGAGCGAGACCCCGTCTCTACTATAAAATAGAAAGAAATTAATTGATCAACTAAAAATATGTATACAAAAAATTAGCCAGGCATGGTGGTGCATGCCTGTAGTTCCAGCTACTCAGGAGGCTGAGGCAGCAGGATCGCTTGAGCCCAGGAGTTTGAGGTTGCTGTGAGCTAAGCAGACACCATGGCACTCACTCTAGCCTGGACAACAAAGTGAGACTCTGTCTCAAAAAATAAATAAATAAATAACATGTGGTATATGTATACCATGGAGCACCACTCAGCCATAAAAAAGAAAATGGTGATCTAGTATTTTTGTAACAACCTAGATGGAACTGGAGACTCTTCTTTTTGGTGACGTATTGTAAGAATGGAAAAAAAAAAAAAACACATGTACTCAATACTAAATTGGAACTAACTGATCAATGCTTATGTGCTCATATGGAAGTAAAACTCAAGGGAAATCAAGTAGGTGGGAGGAGGAAGAAGGGAATGAATAAATTCACACCTACTGGGTATAATACACACTGAGTGAAGGGCTCACTTATAACTTTGACTCAAACTGTACAAAAGCAAATTACGTAACCAAAACGTGCATATTGCCGTAAAATTCTGAAATTAAAAAAAAAAAAAGAGGCCGAGGCGGGAGGATCATTTGAGCTCAGGAGTTTGAGACCAGACTGAGCAAGAGCGAGACCCCATCTCTACTAAAAAAAGAAAGAAATTAATTAGCCAACCAAAAATATATAGAAAAAATTAGCCAGGCATGGTGGCGCATGCCTGTAGTCCCAGCTACTCGGGAGACTGAGGCAGCAGGATTGCTTGAGCCCAGGAGTTTGAGGTTGCTGTGGGCTAGGGGCTGACGGCACGGCACTCTAGCCCAGGCAACAGAGTGAGACTCTGTCTCAAAAAAAAACCAAACATGGTGCAGATCCAAGTTGTCTCAGTCACTTGTTCCAGCTGAGGGCATTCTAGGTCAGCTGTCAGCCAGCCAGCCTGTCTGTCCCCAGACATGAGCGTGAGCCCAGGCAAGATCAGTAGAGCCACCTAACCACCCACCTAGGCCCGTGGGCAATGAGCACATTGGCTGTCTTGTGGTTGTTTGGTTGCAGCATTACTGTAGCAATTAATAACCAATGCAGAACCCAAGTGATTTTATTTGCCTAGAAATCCAGAAGAGGTGGAAGGAAGAGGGCTTCGGCTTTGTTCCCACTGCTCTCTCTGACTCTCTCTCTCTCTCGGGTCAGGTCCAAAGGACCCTGGAGTTAAGGCTGTCTTGGAAGCTCCTTGCAAGAAAGAGCTGGCGGTAGTACCCATGTGCCCCTGGGGGCTGGGGCCTGTGCTAGGCACTGGGGGTCCAACAGGAGTTCACAGTCTAGTAGGGCAAAGAGATAATACACTGAAAATTACAACGCAATATGATAAACACCAAGATAAGGCCTCAGAGAAAGGGCTCCTAAGTCCAGCTGGGACAAATGTCAGGAAAAAATCCCTCCCGGAAGCTGAACTGAGATCCAGTAGATGAGGAGCACTCGGCCAGGTAAAGGTGAGGATGGGTTCCGAGGCAGAGGGAAAAGCGTGTTCAAAAGCCCACGTCGGCAACAGCAGCCTTGTTGGAATGCTAATTATCAAGCCTCACCCCAAAACATCTAAATCGGACACTAGGAAGAGGCAGGCAGTACGCTGTGGTCTATCTCACAGGCCCAGGTGATGCCGGTGCCCACTCAAGACCAACAGGTGCTGAGGGGCCACTGAGCTGGCATTGGACTGTCACTAGGGAACAGGAAGCAAACACAGCCCATTTTTTGGAGAAGGCTTACATTTTCCAGCCCCCTCCACAATCAACACCCACATACAAAGAGGTCACCAGGACAGGACTTCAGACAGAACCTGCTGGGGTGCTGAAAATGTCCTGCAGTTAATTAGTGGTGATAGTTTGAATAGACTCAAACCACTGAATGGTACACATTCAAAGGGTGAATTTTATGGCATGTAAATTATATCAATAAAACGGTTATAAAAAATAAACTGTCCCTTGCTTCCAGGAATCCTTCCCATTTATAAATGAAAGACTTAAGAGTTATCTGCATTTGCCTCTTGTCCCGGTTAGAAGGGGCTCCCTTTGAAAGATCTGATGCCAGCCGGGAGCCACAGGATGTTCCAATTGCCTCACATTCTTGGCCTTACTGCTCTCAAAAGACTTCTGAGCCAGCTCAGGATGGAAAAAAAAAAAAGCAAAAAAGCTTAAGCCACTTGCTGAAAGGTGGAGAATGTCATCTAATGCTAGAGATTCCCAAACAGCAAGAAATACTTAACAATCACTTTCAAAAGCAGGTGAGAATTGTTTTTAAACGATTAGACCTGGGAACCCAGGTTCTCAGGTGGCATTCCCCACCAGGAGAGGAAGATGAACTTTAGAGTTACAGATGCAGCCTGCGTTCCTGAGACCTACTACACACCTGTCCTTTCCCTGACTCCTCGGCCAAGGAATAAAGGAACGGTGGCTTGGAAAAGCTCCGGTGAAACTTTAGTCTTCGAACCTGAGCTAACCTTGTCTTCTCTTCTAAGGCATAGAGTGACATGATCACAAAAGAAACCATTTGAAGGCATTTCACTTTTCCTCCTGGCTTTGCTCACTCCATTTTTTTTAAACTACTGAAGCTGAAGGTGCCCTTTAGAGATCAGCTAGTTCAGAGAAGTGGCAGCCCTGAGGGCTGGGTTGAAGATAAGGTTGAGTCCTGGCTCAGTGGAGAAGAACACAGTCATCGATTGGTGATGTCTGACACAGAGGCAGATGGAGTTGTCCTGGGGGATGTACTAGTTCCACGCCTGACACTTTACCTCCTCATTTCACTCTTGAGAAAATTGAGGTTCAGGAAACTTAAGTGATTTGCTCAAATCACAGGGAGATATGGAATTGTCATTCAGGTCTCAAGTGCTTCAGGTCACAGGGATTTACTCTGGTTTCCCATACCAGGCAGGGTGAGATGAGAAAATATAGTAACAGGCCCAGCCCAGTGGCTCAAGCCTGTAATCCTAGCTCTCTGGGAGGCCGAGGTGGGCGGATCCTTTGAGCTCAGGAGTTCGAGACCAGCCTGAGCAAGAGCGAGACCCCCGTCTCTACTATAAATAGAAAGAAATTAATTGGCCAACTAATATATATAGAAAAAATTAGCAGGGCATGGTGGCACATGCCTGTAGTCCCAGCTACTTGGGAGGCTGAGGCAGCAGGATTGCTTGAGCCCAGGAGTTTGAGGTTGCTGTGAGCTAGGCTGACGCCATGGCACTCACTCTAGCCTGGGCAATAAAGTGAGACTCTGTCTCAAAAAAAAAAAAGAAAATATAGTAACAGTCTGTAGTACTAGAAGTCATTCACATGGTGTTCAGAGGGCCCTCTTGTCCCCCAATCTTAACTTCAGAATATGGAACAAAGGCTGGAGCAATAGAAACTCCCTAGATGCTGCCCTTATATTATTATTTAAAGAGTTAGAGTTATACCCAAACATTTATGTTTTTCCTAGCAACTTTCCCCACAAATGCCCTGGTGTTTACCATCTCAGGGACAAGTGGAAGCACGAACTTCATTTGCACTAGAGTGTCAGGAGAAAGACATTTTCACCCCCAAGACAACTGCCAACTTGAAAAACAAACAACAAAAACACACCAAGCTCAGGAAGCCATTTGGTACTATATACAAAGGTGAAACAGGCTTGGGCATCAAAATAGCTGGGCATGGGAGTGGAGGCAGGTTCCCCAGGTGGTGAGCAGCAGACAGCCTGAGAGGGTTCATTCCAGGCGGGTGGCTTCAGCCCAGGGTTCTGATGTCCCAGGCCCCTGGTGTTCACAGTGCAGGAAACACAGCACACAGCTGGGGAAACTTTTAACTTTTGGAGATGAAGTGTCACTAAGTGTCACAGTGTCACTAAGTCAAATGCCTAGAGAAACCAGCAGGTAATGTCCATGCCTGAAGAGGGCCAGTACTACAACAGGGACAGGTGGAACAAACTTGAGGTCACATACTCTAGGTAAAAGAGAAGACCACTGCTTAGTTCCGGATGGGCAGACAGGCCCCATGTTGCCAGACCTTTAGATTTTCCCAGATAAACTGAAAATCTAGATTATGAGAAATTTTACTGTTTTTAAATGACTGCTAAAAACAGAGCAAAATAAAAATTTATGAGAGCCTAACAATTAGGAACTTTTCGCACTTGCTGCCAGGAAGCTCAGGCACCATGTATGACCCATCTCCAGGAACCTGCAAGAGGCAGCCAGCTGGGAGCACAGAAAGTAAGCACTCCACCTGCATTCCTGTAAACTACACCGCTTCCTGGCTCCCTCGACCCCAGTCTGCTCCCTGCTTGACACACTCCCTGCACACAGTAGCCATGCATTAGCTGGTGAATTAAATTCAAAAAAAAATTTTTTTTCAGTCTTTTTTACATTCTACATATTTTTTTGTAAGCAACCTTCTATTTTCTTTTTTTTTTTTTAACAAAGCAAAGTATAGATGAAACATTTAAGACCTCTGCCAAATCATGTCAAGTTTTTTTGTTAAGTCTGAAAGTATTTCACAATAAAAAGCTTTTAAAAAAGCGAATGCACAGCTTTGAATGCGCTTCTGCGAAGAGGGAGGCTGGCAGGGGGTGCGTCGGGAGAGCCACAGGTTACAGGCGCAAGGCGAGTTCGACCGTAGGCAGCGGGGAGAGGGTTGGAGCCCCAGCGCGGCACGTGAAACCAGAACGCGAATTTACATCCGACACTTTAAAACATAAGAAAAAAAATAAAACAAAAATCCTCCCTTTCCCCCTACACGTGACTCTTCGTTTTCCCCACCACGTCTCCGCAGCCCCAGGGCGCGCCCGGGAAAACTCCTCCCCGCAGGGAGAGCCGGGCCGGGGCAGGAGCCCCAAGCCCCTCCCCGGGCGCCTGCGGGGCTGCGGCCGC
This sequence comes from Mirza zaza, assembly GCA_008750895.1. NCBI lineage: Eukaryota > Metazoa > Chordata > Mammalia > Primates > Cheirogaleidae > Mirza > Mirza zaza. Next base: position 75,129 of record VSMD01120229.1, read on the forward strand.
CACGGACTCGGGTGGAGCCGGGGGGATCCCGGCCCTCGCGGCCCGCTCCCCATCGCTGCCTGGGAAGACTCAACTTTTCCTCGAGACCGCGGCCCCTTACCTGCGGCGACCCAGCCGGCCAGGAGCGCCCCGAGGCAGGCGAGGACGCGGGGCTCGGGCGCCCGGCCGCCTGCGGCCATCGCGCCCCAGATCCGGGCTCAGGAAGCGCAGGCTCCGGCCGCGCTGGGCGTGCGTCCCGGGGCCGCGGCCCCTGGGGTTCCGCCGGCTCCTGCCGGCTCCTCGGAACCGCGGAGTGGCCCTGCTGTCCGCGGCCCCGGGAAGGAGGGATGCTCGGGAGAGCCCGCCGTCCGTCCGTCCGTCCGGGGCCGGATCCGCGCTCCGGGGCGCCCGGCGGGGAGGGAGCGAGGGAGGGAGGGCGCACCCCGCCCCCCGCGCCCGCGCCCGCCGGCGGAAAACAACAGGAGCGGGCTCCCCCGCCTCCCGTCCAGGCGGGAGCCCGACTTCCTCCACCCCGGCCGGGGAGGAGAGCTTTATGCCGAGGGCGCGCCGAGCTCAGGCCCGCCGCGCCGGGGGCGGAGCGCCGAGGCCGGGCCCTCCCCGAGCCCGCTCCGGCCGGGACGGCGGGCTGGAGCCGCGGGCACGGCGGGGCGCGGCGGAGCCCTGCAGCTGCCGCAGCACGCACCCCGCCCCGGCCCGCGGGCTGCCCCGGCCGGCTGCCAGGCTGCAGGACGCGCGGGCCCTCGCCGTCCCCGCCGGGCGCCCCGGGGGGCGCTCGCCCGGGTCCCCGCGCGGGGCGGGCGCCGGGGCCGCCTGGTTTCCACCCTTCGCGGAGGGAGCGGGGAAAGACGACCCCAGGACCTTCCGGCCAAAAGCGGCCACGAGACTCGGGCTCTGCCGTTAACTGGCTGAGGCCACACAGCGGGAGCGAGGGCCAGGGCGTGAGCAGGACTTGTTCCTCCAGTTTTGCTTCGGTCTTTCCCTTTTTAGCCCCCCACCCGCACCCAGCCGGACTCCCTCGCGTCCCCGCCGCGCCCGCGCCCCAGCCGGCTGTCCTGGGGAGAAGGCGGCCGTCACGGCCTCAGGAAAAGCCGTAGGAGAAACTTCCTGTGAAACAACAAAACTGCAATTAGTACAGTAAAATATCGGTTGCAGACTCTGGGAGATGGGAATATAGAAATTCACATTCTTTCAACTTTTCTGTAGGTTTGAAAATGTGCATCATAAAATATTGGGCGGGGGGAGGAAGCAAAAATCACTATTAAAATCATTTGTTCTGTTGCCTTGTTGAAATGCTTCTTCCATGAGGAAATCCCCTTGAAACCTGTTTTAACAAAAACTCTTGTTTCTCCGGATGTGAACTGAGCGATTCTTCCTTTTTTAACTCTTTGCTCAAAGATTTTTAACTCTAAAGCCAACTCTCGGCAGGGTGTTCCCTCTTTCTCTTTGGTTCTTGCTTCCTGTCTTTGACCTTGTGATGGGAGGTAAATTCTGTCCGACCCAGGCCTTTTCCTGTATGCCCACTGCCTGGTACCAAGTTGCAACCAATGTGTATTTGTGGAATAAACAAATGAAAGTTAATTAGTTTTGGTATTGTAGCTCCTCATCTTTCCTGGCAAACACCTCACATCCTCACCTGAAGTAAACAAGCTACCAATAAAATCAATAACCTGCAAGTTTTCGGCTGAGGGTCTGGAACTTTCAATGGCCTCCTGATGCATTTGCTGAGTCCACATGTGGGTTCTAATCTCACTGGGCCCCGCCCTGCAACCCTTGGACCTAAGGTAGCATTTGATCCCATTTTATAAGTGAGAAGCCTGCAGCTTTGGGAGGTGACACTCCAAGTCACACAGCTGGCTGGTGGTAAAGCCAGGAGTAGACTCTTGTGTGTCTAACTCCAAGTCCTGCCCAGCAAAGTTCTAATCTTGTCACATATACAAAGGCTGCCAGGGCCATGGGGACATGTGTCTGAATGCTTGGAGTGTCACTAGGAGAGCAGTCACCGGCATTCCCCTAAGTGGAGCTGGCCTCTTTGACTTGGGTACAGGTGCTCAGGCCAGCCCCAAGATGGGAGCTGTGTTAGGAAACGCTCTGCTCTGATGTCCACTTGGATTTCAGGCCTCTCTGGCCAGTGGAAAGTGCCCCAGCTAGAAAAGTGTCCAGTGACACCTTCCGCGGAGGGTGCCCAGCAATGTAGGGTTCTTTTAGAGCCTTAGTTTCCCCACCTGCAAAACAGAGCTGATATCCACCTCATGGGATTGTTATAAAGATAAACCAAGACCAGCCTGGGCAACATAGCGAGACCCCTGTCTGTACAAAAAAAATTTTAAATTAGCTAGGCATGGTGGTGTGCACCTGTAAGCTCAGTTTCGTGGGAGGCTGAGGCAGCAGGATTGCTTGATCCCAGGAGTCTGAGGTTGCTGTGAGCTATAATCACATCACTGCTCTCCTACCTGGGTGACAGACTGAGGGAGACCTTGTCTCTAAAAAGAAAGGGAAAAGAGAAAAAAAGATAAACTGGGTTGATTTGTATGAAGAGAACCAACAAAGGTCTTGACAGACCTAAGGCATGGCTTTGGGGTCTGTCATTTGACATGTCACTCAGTCAAGGCTCCTAAATCCCACAGGGGGGGCTCTTTTTGTTTTGTTTTGTTCAATTGAAAACTTAGTCTGGGCTCTGGGCTCAGTGCTTTATGTACATGAGTTCATTTAGTCCTGGTCACAACTCTGAGAGGTAGGTATTATTATGCCCATTTTACAGATGGTGCAAAGAGTCTAAGTTACAAGACAAGTAAACTAGGAAGCTGTGTGAACCCAGGTCTGAGGTTCCTTCATTTTGATCAGTCTTGGAGACTTCTGCCTGATTCCACAGCCGTAAGCAACCTATCTTTTTTTTTTTTTTTTGCAGGTTAACCAATTTTAATGCAACCAAATGATTATATAATACAATTTTCTATGCATTCACAAAACAACATCTTGCAACCTTTCTGGGAATGGGAGAAAGTGTCCTCAGCACTTGGGGCCTCCTATCCGGCCCCATGAAGGGACTTCATGGAGAAACACAATGTGGAGCTGAAGAACTCAAACTCCAACCTGCCCATCCTTGTCCTAGACTGCTCCGATGAGCAGTCCATGCTCTGGGCCCGCTACAGGGAGCACAGGACACTGAGGGTCTGGGACCCTGGTTGGGGAACATCAAGCAACTTATCTTTATGTCTTTTATTTCTGCCCCGATCCTCCTCTTGTCATTGTCACCTCCCTAGAAGTCATTCGGAAAGGTTTCTTAGCAACAACCTGCTTCTTGGTTCAATCTAGAGATAGTCCCTGGGAGCTTCTGAAAGAGAGGGGCTGTAGGGACTAGCCTGGGTGGAAGTCTGCCCTCAGTCCTGCGCCAGATGCTTCCCTTCCCGAGGAACTAAAAGGTGGATGACAAAATCCTACCTGTTCCCTCCTTGGATGGGTCTGGGACTCACAGGCTGGCACCCCAAGGAGCAGGGACAAAATCAACCCGGTTTGTTCTTTGCAGAAGAAAACTCACTAAACAGGCTGGGTGTGGTTGCTCACGCCTGTAATCCTAGCACTCTGGGAGGCCGAGGTGGGAGGATTGCTCGAGGTCAGGAGTTCGAAACCAGCCTGAGCAAGAGTGAGACCCTGTCTCTACCATAAATAGAAAGAAATTAATTGGCCTGATATATATAGATACATATATAGAACTGAGATATATATAGAACAACTGATATATATAGAAAAAATTAGCCAGGCATGGTGGCGCATGCCTGTAGTCCCAGCTACTCGGGAGGCTGAGGCAGTAGGATCACTTGAGCCCAGGAGTCTGAGGTTGCTGTGAGCTAGGCTGACGCCACGACACTCACTCTAGCCTGGACAACAAAGCGAGACTCTGTCTCAAAAAAAAAAAAAAAAAAGAAAACCCACTAAACCTTCTAGTAACATTGCTTTCCTCCACCTCCCCTCAGCCTTCTGCCTAGGAGAAAGAATTGGGGTATCTGGATGCTGCAGGAAGAAAGTTCCTGAAATCAGGCCAAGTTCCAAGAGGAAGCAGGCAGGGGTCAAGATGCCAGGTGCAGTGGCTCACACCTGTCATCCCAGCTACTCGGGAGGCTGAGGTAGGAGGATTGCTTGAGACCAGGATATCAAGGAGACCTCCTCTCTGAAAAAAGAAAAAAAGAAGCTGGCAGGATGAGATTGAAAAATGAGAGTTGTCAAATGAGTCTACTATTTTTTAACAGAGCCCCACCCTCTCCCATCCAGACTAGTGACCAGGGGGTGTGAAGTTTAGTGTCTCCGAGCAGCAAAGAACCATGCAACTTGGCAGGCAGATCCAACCCCCACTTGCAGAGGGATCAGGGATATAACCATCTAGTTCCCCGAGAAATGGACAACCAGGGTTGAAGAGAGGTGGATGAACCACTGGCTGTAACACCTGAGAGCAGCCCAGCAATGTGCTGGTAAATGTTTAACCACAGACTCTCTGGGTGGGTGATTTGTAGTGTCTGCCAATTTCCATGGTGTAAATACCTGCGCAATGGCCCATTTCAAGCTACCACTGCAAAGTTACTAAATTACTCCCACAACCCATTCTCTACAGCCTGTACCACTGGAACTGCCCCTCGTTGCCCCAGTCAGACAATGCCAAAGTGAGGAACTTTTGACTGGAAAAGGCATAAATGAGATCACCCGTGATGAGAGCTGCTGGGAGACAGACAGATGACTCAGGTAAAAAACACTCTTTGATCACTGTTTTGTTCTTTGATCTCACACTTACCTACTGAGCGCATTTGTTGGCCAAGACAAATGTTATTTTCCCGATGCTAAATTGGGACGTGGGTGGGGTGGCAACCTCAAGTGCATTGAATTTGTGGACACAGAGACTTAGGAAAATCTAGGGCTATCCCGAGAGAGCTTGGATGAAGGGTTTTCCTGCAGGTGACATTTCTATTTGTTAGATGACGTTTGTTTTTTTAAATGCAGAAGAAAATAGAAAGATGGAAGAACAATGAAGGGAAAAAGTGATAAAAATATGGGACAGAGAACAGAAGTATTTCATTAGTGTCTGTGAACAAAAAAAAGTGAATCAAACGTGGCCGGGCGCGGTGGCTCAAGCCTGTAATCTTAGCTCTCTGGGAGGCCGAGGTGGGCGGATCCTTTGAGCTCAGGAGTTCGAGACCAGTCTGAGCAAGAGAGAGACCCCATCTCTACTATAAATAGAAAGAAATTAATTGGCCAACTAAAATATATATAGAAAAAATTAGCCGGGCATGGTGGCACATGCCTGTAGTCCCAGCTACTTGGGAGGCTGAGGCAGCAGGATTGCTTGAGCCCAGGAGTTTGAGGTTGCTGTGAGCTAGGCTGACGCCACGGCACTCACTCTAGCCTGGGCAATAAAGTGAAACTCTGTCTCAAAAAAAAAAAAAAAGAAAAAAAAAGAACATGATCTAGTGAATCAAACGAAATAAATCTAAGCAATTTTACAGTGAAATTATATCTTGAAAGTAAGCTTTCTACCCACCCGCCCCCAGCCCCCCAGTCCTCTTCCCCAGGGAAAACAAGTCTCACCAACTTCTGGAGACTACAGGTTCTTGTTTGTTTGTTTGTTCGATTTTAGAGACAGGGTCTCGATCTGTCACCCAAGCTGGAGTGCATAGCTCACTGCAACCTCCAACTCCTGGGCTCGAGCGATCCTCCCACCTCCACCTCCAGAGTAGCTAGGACTAAGTTGCACACCACTCTATTTTTGATAGAAATGGGGTCTCAACTCTTCTTATGGTCCCAGTACTTGATCATTGTTTGCTCAAGTCTTGCCTCCTACCCCTGCAAAAGTTCTATCCATTTCTCAAGAACAAGTGTGCTGAGAACTTAGTTGAGTTCTTGCTAAACTAGTAGAGACAGCATTAAAAGGCATGGTACTACTTGCATCCTAGCTGGCTTTTCCAGCTGACGCCTGACTTCCTATAAGATGTTGAGAAAGTTCCCTCGTAATAGTGAACTGTGTGCTGTCGCCAGGCACACCTTCCGGGGAACGAATTCTTCCATCCTTTGAGCAGACCTCTGAAGCAGGTACGATTCTTATCAGCATTTTACAGATGAGGAAGCTGAGGCTTGGGGAGGTGAAAACTTTCCAAATGAAGCCACACCCTAAACCCCATGTTTATAGAATGAATGACCCCTGTCCTGAGCTTAGCACTTCCTTAAAGTGATGGTTCTCAGGGCATGGTGGCACATGCCTGTAGTCCCAGCCACTGGGGAGGCTGAGGCAGAAGGATCGCTTTAGCCCAGGAATCTAAGGCTGCAGCAACCTATTATCTTGCCACTGCACTCCAGCCTGAGCAACAGAGTGAGACCCTGTCTCTGAAAAAAGAAAAAAAGATTAAATTAACTAGTGGTTCTTAAACTTGTGTTTAGGGTGGGAAGATTAAGAACCTTGTGATGAATCTATATACCCTCCTCCAGGAAAACATTAGTACACATATTCACAACATTTTAAAAGCAATTTCAATTAGTGAAAAACAAAAAACAAATCAACAGAAAACAATCCTGCAGGTCTAAACTGGAATTGTAAACTAGGTTGGCCTGGCCCAGGAAGAAGTAAAAAAAAAAAAAAAAAAGTCACTTACAAACTGGAATCACCAGGTGGCGCTCTCAGCTCTGAACAGAATCTGGGTTCTGCAGCCAAGGTCATCTAAGAGATAATAGTTGGTCCAAACTTCATGGAACTCTAAGAATTTGAGAGATTGTTGGTTCAACCAATAGCTTTCACCTTTCAGGGGTGGAATAGTGTCCCAGTTTGCTCAAGGTTACAGCTTATGGGCAAAGCCAGGATTCACCCACTTGTCTGATTCTGATATTGCTAAAATGTATCACAGTTCCCTGACCTATTAAGCAGAGCACCGGGGACACAATGCATTATTTCTTGTGATGATTCAAGAAATGGACTTTTGTGTCTGAACATTGGGAACGTGGGCATCTGTGCTGTGCTATCTGTGGGGACCAGACAGATTCAGAGGACCCTTATCTGCCACACAAAATGGCCCCAGATTGCTGTTTCTTTGTTAACCCAGCCAGTTCACATTTTTGTTAATTCCTCCTGGGGTGAGACAGGGAGCACAGATTTTAGCCCTCCTGTCTGCCAGGTTTGCTGACGTCTCTGTGTGTCCTTAGGGGAGTCATTTTTCCCTTCTCTAAGCGTCCCTTTCTGTCAAAAGATGACCACTAGTTGACAACTATTAACATAATTATGCTTCTTGCCCGTGTCAATTTTCTGCTTTATACATCATACACAGCTTTCCAACCCTGAGGGCCAAACTTATGAGAACTCTGTGGAAAGTGAGACTACACAAGCATGGGATGAGAAAAGGGCCTGTTCCTTCGGGGACTTTGTGACATGTTCAGTGGCTCGGTAGACGCGGTTCTCGGCCGAGTTCTGAGAAGCGAGAATGCCGGCTGCACGTGTTCATGAGCTAGAGGATGTCTGCAGAAAGCGAGTTGTTTTTCAGTTCAGTAACTCTGGAACATCTCTTTCCTTTCAACTTGTATTTCTGGCCATTCCAACATCAATTAACAACCAAATTGTATTTTTATAAATGTGACCCCCGAAAGGCAAAATTCCAAGGCATGTGGAATTTCACTTTTCAGCAGATTTGTCCATTGCTAAGTGTCTATCAGAGATGTGCACCCTTCGTTCACTCTCCCACTGCAGCCCGGGGATCCAGCCACTGCCCTCCAGTCCTGCCGTCTTCACCGGAGTTCTAGCCTTTGCTGCGTGCCACCTACTGCACTGGGGTGAGGATGGAACGAAACACAGTGCAGTCTCGGCCCTCATGACGTTCATGCTTATCCCTTTCTTTAATTGCCTTCTTCAACTGGCTTCTTACCAGCCATGCTTCAGGTTCAAGTTGTCTCCTCTTCCAGGAAGTCTTCTGTGGTGTACACAGCAGGGACAGGGTCCCCTCTTCTCTGTTCCTGTAGCACCTGTAGAAATGTATATCACAACCCTTGCCATTCTGAACTGTAATAATCTCCATATATGTCCATCTTCCTGCTCCAGCCTGGGTCGGCTGGAAGGCATAGACAATGTCTCGTTCATTTTTGTGCCTGCAGGGGCCAGCACGGGGCTTGGCACATAGTAGGTGTTCAGTAACTGGTAAAGTGAACAAATAGAGTTTTTGATGTCAAGAGAAGCAGTTGGCAACACTGTATGTATCATTCAGGAATAGTTTTATTTTGGCAACTCTTTTTTTTTTTTTATTATTTTATTTTTTTTTGAGACAGAGTCTCACTTTATTGCCCAGGCTAGAGTGAGTGCCGTGGCATCAGCCTAGCTCACAGCAACCTCAAACTCCTGGGCTCAAGCAATCCTGCTGCCTCAGCCTCCCAAGTAGCTGGGACTACAGGCATGTGCCACCATGCCCGGCTAATTTTTTCTATATATATTAGTTGGCCAATTAATTTCTTTCTATTTATAGTAGAGATGGGGTCTCGCTCTTGCTCAGGCTGGTCTCAAACTCCTGAGCTCAAACGATCCGCCCACCTCGGCCTCCCAGAGAGCTAGGATTACAGGCTTGAGCCACCGTGCCC